>JABFOX010000753.1:0-15075 GCA_022817665.1 Axea sp. ZL-2020
AAACTCAAAGGCAATGGTATTGTGTTGTGTTATTTGCCCGTAATAAAAGTGGTGTGCCGAAAGTGATTTTACGTATTCTATTATGAATTTGTTTTTTTTTAAAAAACCAAAATTTTCCAGAAGACGTTTTAAAACCAAAAATGTGAATAATTTTTCTATTATTTATATTAAAAAAAAAAAAGAGAAAGAAAAAATGAGTTTTTTGTATTAAAAAAAAAAAAAAAAAAAAAGAAAAAAAAATAGATGTATTTCAAAATGTATAAATAATTCATCTTTAAAATAAAAAAATATTAATATTAAAAAAATTTGGACAATTGTAATGACTTTCTACTAAGCAATTTAAATTCATGGTTGAAAAAACTGAATAACTAAATGTTACATGAAAATAGTAACAATAGTAGATCAACAAGTTATTTAGAAAATTACTAATAATTACAAATGTTACCTTTTTTCAATTACTCGTATCTTTCGAATATTTAATATGATATTAAGAAAAAACTTTTTTCACAGCCATTTTCAGGCACTGCATTAATTTTTATATTTGTGTGATATATATATATATATATATTTTTTTTTGTTTTTTAGTATTTTGTAATACTTGCATTATATATCAAAAGACACACTATTTTTTCAAATAATATGAATAGATTTTACTCGAAACTCAATCAACCAGATTAACTTATGGATCATAGGAGATTAATATTATATATCGTATTAATAAGTCTATAATATAAAGTATAACGAGTAAACTTACTAGTTATTCTAATATTGAACTACATCATTTAAATGTCTAAATGATGGACCTAAGGATTATCGCTGCGATATGTCAAAATTCCGTATGGTATTCTAATGATCGAAACAACTTTTACACATTCGCTGAAACAAGATTTCGTCAACGATTCTTTTCGGACTGTGAAACTACTAATAGATTTTTACTCGAAAAAACATCATACTTGTTCGAATGACGAAAAGTCTTTCTCTAATTCTACATGCGACCTGGTTGTTCAATCTTTGCCTTCTGGCCTATAGATCATCCTATCACTTGTCAGCATCTTCATCATGTAAATCATCAACGACATGAGCAGATACACGATTTTGAAACTTATTAAAACAATAATTCAAAGCAAAATGTAAAGACTGCTTTAAATGTCTTCGCGTTGTTCAAGAATCTCTGCTTTCAAATAACGACAAACTCCAATTGTTCAGAAGTATTAGGGTCTTCGTGAGATATGACTAGCTATAACTTGGACATCATATTAGGTAATCAGCTTCTAGTTATGTTTTTCCCAGTTCTTCATACGATTTTAATATTTAATACGACAAATTTTATGGACGAAACATACAAAATAATAATATAAGAAAAACAAAAGCGAAAATAAGTATTGTTTCGTCATGGTCTTAAGAAAATACAAGTGTTTAAAATTGAGTACGTATTGATAGTCAGGTTTTATTAACTAACTTGTATTTGTTCTCGAATTCCTGAAAGTTGGTCTAATTGCATCGACGATCGTAAAACTATTCAACTACTAACTGAGAAAATAAAACTGTAAAACCTATCATAAAACCTTCATCACTTAGATGAATTACTTGGAGTGCTTCGTGGAGTCGGTCAAGGTAAGCGTGAGTATTTTCTCTTCTCCAGAATTGTAAACTCTATTTGGGCATGATGTCAATAATTGTCTCAATGGATGAAACACAGTTGTCGAAAAAGTGGCCGTTGTTTCCACATATGTGATATCTCGTTACCAAACGTGTATTTTATCAGCCGATCCAACAGTTAAGCTTGGTTCCACTGAAACTTCAAGTTATATGAAATAAATACTTTATAGCAAGTATCTAACATCGGGTCTGATATTTTTCCGACATCCTTCCACGATTAATCATTCTTTAAGCTCGACTGCCTGATCAAAATCATAATTAGGACCAGGTTCTATTTCCGTATATATCAACGCTGAAAGCATTTCTGTAAATTTCACTTAGATCGGTCTCCAGTAGTTCGTCGTCGTCGTTTCATTAAACTTTTACAAGTACTCGGCCACTAAATCGGTGATAGTAAATAACTGTCTTCGTCCAAATAGTCAAACCACTACTTTACCAAAATGTTCGGAGATTTGTTGTTGTTGGTATTATTACTATTATTATTATTATTAAGATGAAATACCAAGTTTTAGTGAGCATTTACTAAAATGTATTAGCATTTATATTAACAGGTTTTCAAAATTTAATAAAAAAGGGTAATTACATTTAATTAGTTAATTGATTTATTTATTTTTGAACTAGCAAATAAATACTTTATTTCATTGATCATATTGAATCATTCAATGATTATAATCAATAATCAAGGTATTTTAGGTAGTTATCGATATGACGGTAGTTATAATATGACAGTTATCAGGCAATTATAGTTTTTTGAAACTGTAAACTATATAAGCATAATTTGAAGCATGGTATCCTAATCAGAGTCGACTAGTTTTCGATGTCCTGTCGATATCATTCAAGATATGATTTTAATAAATTAAAATTTTCTTCATTGTTATAAGCGTGATAGGACAAGGGTGTCATAATATACGTGAATTTGTACAGTATTTGATGTAATCAATTGAATACTTAATTACTCAAACTTCCACCCAGAGAAAGTTAAATTAACAATCTTAATTTATGACACAGCTTCGAAAATTTAACTTCTATTATTAATAGATCTCTTACTACTTTAGTAATTGAAAAGTTTAAAATGATGATTGTTGGGACTTTATATACTGTCAAACCTTTGTTAATGTCTTTCTATCTCGCTCTTTCTCACTCTCTCGCTGTGTTCATATGTAAATAATTTTTTTTTTCTTTATTATCATTTAAATTAAATTTGATATGTCGTTTATTTAATTTTATATATGTAAAATATTTGTGACTGTTTATGATTATTAATTCCAATACTAATTTAAAATATTTAAATTTAATTTGACTCATTAAATAATAAATTTTTTTATCATATTAAGAAAAACTCGTTCTGGTTAGTGACTCAAACAAATACAAATTATTTACTTTTATACGCGAATTAAATTTTTGTATGTCATTCCAAAGGGAGTCCCAACCTCATCTGTCAGTATTTGCCATTCTTATTTCACTTGACAATTGATCCCATATGGCAATTTCGATTGACAATTTTATTTCGGTACCTCCCTGAAACCGCTTCACTACTACCTTTGGTCCTCTCGAAATGCATCGGGAAGGAAACCATTATCTCTATTATCCAAGTGTCAACAAGTTTACCTCTGTATTCGTCGGTCAAGTCGTCTACATAAGGGGCATTGTCAATGTTGGCCACGACAGACTCAAGCAACACTTTCGATTAAATTGTCGACCGTACGGTAACTATTACTCGAATGGTACCAATACGCAATTATCCGAATTACCGGAAACAACCATTGGAACGATGAAATTCATACACTTATAATGTGTAAAATAGCATACTCATTACGGAAATCCTCGGTAAACGGGAGCAGCAGTTAAGCTACCAGTGAACTTGTTCTCCACCTTAAACAAAATAAATACGGGGGGGGGGGCAATATTCGTGGTTGCAATAGTTCGTCGCTCGTACTACTACATGAAATGCACATGCAGGTGGACATTAGTGTGAGGCCGCTAAAATCGCAGTTGCATTAACGCACAGTTATCCCTATCCGTCCAAAGACTGCAAAATGACCCTACCAACGACACATTTCTGAGTCGCGAAATTTACAGTATTTCAATTTCGATATTTCTATCACTTTGATTATCAGAATTAATAATAAGAATACTGTTTTATTATAATTATAAGAAAAATCTAATTATAATTATAAATTTGTTAATCAAAAAGAAATGTTTAATTTCAAAATTATTTTATGCGAGAAAAAATGCAATCTTTTCAATATTCTCTATTCTATTATTAAATTCATTCCTTCCATGATATAATAAAGTAAAATAAAGAAATTCGTGTAAAATAACTGTATGTTAGTAAGCGTGAATAAATGTTCATAAATTAAAATAAACTTTTCGGAACTAATTCGCGAAATTTTTAACAATGTACATGAATATTAAGTTTTATTCAGTAATTTAATATTTATAAAATGAGAAACATAGAAAAGAAGATTTTGTACTCTTCGATGCCAAATTTTAATTAAAAAAAATTTTATATAAAAACATTTAAATAATGTGTTTGTTTTCGATAAAATAACTAACAGCACCATGTATGCCAATTGATAGCAAACCACAATTTAAAAAGCGACATTTCGAGGAAAACAAAATAAATGGATTTATTCTCATTATGTTGATCAAATTTGTCTTCCTCAGAAGATATCAAAGACACATATGTACTCTTGTTCTAAAGTCATAATTCTCATTTGATTTTTGATCTTATACGAAACATTTAACCATTCTACTGAACACAAATCGATTTATGATTCTCCAGAGAATATATCTGTGTAGTACAATATATTTTTTATTGTCCTGTATTAACCTGAAATTTCATGTTTTATTTTTCAACTGAAAAACTAGTTTTAATTTTTCTGTTTTAAATTTTACTTTTTATAATGTATTTTTTATGATAAACGTGTAAAAAATCTATCTACCCTTTATATATATATATATATATTTAATCATATCCCGTTTTTAGAGGTTAAGTTATTTTTGAGTTCGTCCTCTTAAGTAGTCTATGTATTTATTCCTTTTGTGTATTGAAGCGGGAAGCGGTGCTTCAGGGTGGTATCCGATCCGGCACCTAATGCCTCAGGACATTGCTTGACATTTCTTCTTTCCTGAGGTCTTAGAAAATGTTTACCGGACTGGTATATACCAGGTGAATGGTCGTGCTTGGCGTACTTCCCTCGATGAATTTTCAACCTGTCCGCGGACCTCAACTAGCACTTCTCACCAATGGGTGATTTCTACGGATTGCACTTTAATAAATATCAATACCTTCTATGAAGTAGTAAGAAGTTTATACAAATAAACTAAAAATAAGAAAGCTATCTTTTAAAAAGTAGACATGCCTCTATTTTACTCTCATGCATACAAGGAAATCGAGTTGAGTTTACTCACCAACCAAGACATAAATTCGAGCTCCAATTACCTGAATGAAAAGTTCAATGCAGTGCAATGACATTTCTGTACCCAATCGATTTATTCTATGTCTCGTTTCAATAAACATTTTTCTGTAAAAATTATATTATTTTGTTATCGATTCAGACACCAACTACTTAAATACGACATCACAGTTTTCAGTTCTCAAAATAAAATATTCGTTATTGGCGATAAATTAACATGAATGTTACATGTTTCTATCACAAATATTATTTTTCTGTAAAAAATTATCACTAGGTACACTAAATGAAACGTTAAATTAATATGTTTAAAGTAAAAATATTTAGTTTTAAACTACTACTGTGTTTTAAATATAATAAAATACACGCATAGAAATGATTGTAAAAGTAATTTTAATTAAATTAATAACGTTTCTTTCATTACAAATGTAATTTTTGGTTTAACGAACAAAAATGTCACTTGAACAACAAAATATATCATTCCTTTTACCAAAACTTTGTATGTTTAGTAAAATGAAAAAAAATAATTGTTTGAATTGTTAAAAGCATTTATTGGTTAAATAACGAACAAATTCTTTTGTTGTATTTACCCAAATTGTTTCGATTCGACAAAATTGTTCTCTGCATATGCCAACAGAAATAACTACATTTTTTGTAACAGAATTATTATCTGTATGAGTAAATTGTATAAGTAGTTTGATTCTGACTGCATATTCTTTTATTACCACATGCGTTATATTGTTTAATAACAACAGTATTTTATAAATGCATTTAATCATCTTTTTACCGTAACTCATTCACGCAGTGGTCAATTATGCAATGTTACTCTCATGAATCACTTCCCTTTGAAAAATATCCTCCGTGTAACAATTTTACCATAAAAATATTTTTAACATTGCAGTAACTAGTGAATATTTTGAACGCTTAATTAATAAAAATGTTAATAATGGAACATTATGAAATCCTATTATTTTACCAAAAATATTATGTGCACTGACAAAATTTTATTACTAAAATTATATAAAAATTTATAATTTATCATCTGAATATAACGATTAAAAGATTAAATTTAAGATACAAATGCTACTTTTATTTTACTGTATTAAAGGAGATTAATTACGAACATAAAACAACTCGAATTGCTTTCACGTAATACAACTGGAATATTTTTAAATTATCTTTTAGCAAAATACTCAAAAGTTAAATGATGTTCGAGTAAAATGTCATTTTCCATAAAATAGGAAATATGACTTGTTTAACCTAGTGATCACTAAAAGATCGAAAGTAAGCACTGCAACGACATCAGTACAGGCGGTTATTTCTAATCAGCCGCAAGCAGCTTAAGTATTTCGCGCACCCTGTTCCGCACTCGAAACACGACATTCTCTGGTAGAACTAAACTCCAAAGCTTCAGATGCCATCTTATCGCTTTTGAAAATACTTCGTTCATCATTCTATTTTACATTAAGTTCAAAAATATTAATTTTATTGACCCCCATTGGTAATTCTTACAATTTACCAAGGTCCATAACATAATAAAAAATAACGTTGCATTATAATTTTAATTCCATTATAAGGTAATTTCCACAAATTGTCATCAACTGTAAGAGACTAACAAGTTCATTATAATACGTTATTTATGTAATTAAAAATTTTAATCATAATGTTCAAACATTAAAGTAATAAATATATATCAGGACTGGAGCGTGAAAAAAATTGAAATGTATTAAGAAGATTTTTGATATAATAAGCGAAGAAAAGAATTTCACTTTTTTGCTCCAGAATATTATACAGTACTCAGAGCGTAAATAGATACTCCTTCATAAATAGTAATCTATTTTTTATAGAAATTCTTACATCGAAAGTCACTTCAATAAAGGTTGATGTATTAAAATACATAGAAGGACATAAAAGTAATATTCAGTAAAAATGCTCCTCATAAAAACCTAAATTCATCATTCAAATTCCTTAAAGATAATAATTTCAAACCATCACTGAGCTACCTGGTAATTGACATAAATGCAGACAAAGATTATTCTGCGATGTTTAACATTTCTTTTAAAAACGCACAATAATGCGTTATTACTAATCATAATATGAAAGTAGATATTACATTAAATAAGAAGAAATTTCAATCATTTTGTCGCCAAGTTTATTATAAATATACAGTGCTCTTGTTCATGTCTCAGTGGTAGAAACAATAAACTTAGTGCAAAAGCAACGCCTTATTTGAGATAAACAATTCACCGTCGCTTGAAGAAAAGCTGCAAAAATAATACGGATTTCACACATGAATATAAGATCGACTTTTCGCCGAAACGAAGTCAAATAAACAAAGATCGCAATACGGTTCTACGTCGTGATTCATCGAACGAAACGTTCAAAGCAACTCTGGAAGAAAACTGCCGAAGAACAATTTGATCAATGAAATTATACAACGGACCTTCTTCTTGTTCTTCGACCACTCGCTAAGTGCTCAAAATGCATTATTCATGCTTGCTTTTTGGTCCCTTTTTTCAATCTCATTTGACGACTATTGTATTTCGAGCTCTTTCTTATCAAAAACTTATAAGATTCTGCGAATTTTCAGATGGAAGCAATACACAATAATTAATTTAAGAGAAATTATTTTCGCGCTTAATCTGAAAATCAATATGCAGCTGAAAATGAAATACAAGTTCATCTGTAAAAGAAGAACTCTGTGATGATCGAGTTCGAGTAAATGATTGAATTGTGTTACCGTTGTACGTATGTGATGAAAAAAAAGACAGAACAGTACTGCAACGAAATCACGTGAAAATGTGCGGTCGTTTCGCGATCGTCGTTGTTGCGCGGTTGGACAATCATATTGCCAAGTCGGTGAAAAATGAATTAACTACAAACATTAAGAGGTGAAATCGACACGTAAAGTATAATAAGAGGACAGCGGGTGTTGTAATTACGGTGGATTATAGTGTGAGCGGAAGTAGCAGGGGCACCTGGCCCGAAGGGTGGCAGGCCCTGCGCCTTAAAGCCTCTCGACAAACACCCACCGAAAACAAATGCGACATCTTTGACCCGCGATTCATCATCATATCTTATACTCTGCTTGCTGACCTACGATTCTTCGAGCAGGTAAATCACGTACCGATAATCTATTTTCTCGACCAGATTAATGGTTTATTAGCACATTGATTTATGGTTTATTCATGTGTAATTTTTTTTAAATTAACCATATCTAACGATAAATAATTTATTATACATTACTAAAACAATAATAAGTCATTATTATTAATGGTATTATTATTTTAAATCATTGTACACTGTATCATTAATTAAACAGAATAAATTCACACGATTGACACTTTAAAAACAAAAGTATTCATTAATCAATTGATAAATTATTGCGCAATTTTATAATATTATGTTTCTCGTTGTTACATCGATCTAGATTCCGCAATTAAACTGTAATCTAATAATATTGATTGTGTTATCTGGGTCATCGAATAACACAGATGAATATTTATTTGTGGTTATTTGTTGATACGTGTAACATTACAGAGCAAAGGTGATGATGGCGTGCTGTGCGCGCGATCCCTGTGTTGAAATGTGGAGAAATATATATCGAGGCTTAAGACTGTCGACTAAGTGAGTCATTCATCCGAGAATCAAGCGCATTAACTCGAATTTATTGATATTTGAATGGAACATTGTCTGTGTTGCGTACTATGAAAATAAAGGAATAAGCACACCTACTCGGCTCTTTTAGTTGGATTAGAATGCACTTAAGAGCAAAAGGTCGAGACCTTCTTGTGTGAATAGTGATATGTGATTTCAAACATTCCATTGTATCATATCGAGTCATCTTAAATTTGCTGGATTTACCGTGAATCATAATTTTATTTATTTTTTGGTAAAACAGTAATACATAGTTTTCTTTTAACTATAAAAGAAATCTTATTATTGATAAAAAAGTCTCATTAATAAATTTGTCTTTTCTTAAATTCGCTCAATAATTTGTGCAAACAAATAAACTGTAATATTTAAATTACCTGTAATGTGAAATCGAATTTCGACATGTTGGCTCAATCGATCTACCGAGTTTCGCTACAACTGAATGAAACAATCCGTAATTACATTTCTACAACTTACTAAATTGAAGCACATCAAAATGTAACATGATAAATACTATTGTTCCAAGTTAGAATGAACGTCAGAATTTAGAACCAGTCACTACCTGGACAATGTGCTTCCCATCATTCCTGCCAACGGATGTCCGATTCACTTAAGTTTGAGTGCAAATCCTTAAACAAACCATCTATTATAATTTTGTAATACCATTACTGAATTAAATGACAAATTCAATACTTTATAGTAAAATTATTGAATTCTGTGTATCAATTAGACTGTTTCTCTTTTAATCATCTAAATCGAATAATTTATATCTGCAATAATGTCAATTTTATTAATGATACATTATCAGTAATACATTAAATTAGCGTGTAATTTAAAAGTAATCGTATTATTTATGAAAACATTTGATTACATTTATTATATTAATATAATAATGTGCTTACGTTAAATGTAATACACAGTAAATATATTACGGTAAATCTTTTAACCGTATTCATAACGAACAGCCGAATACAACAAGAGGAATGTCTCAAATGCAATATTGATTTTGCAAATTGAGGGAAAATTAACAAAACATAATGTAAAGTTTTTAAATATATTGCCTTGTACAATATGGAAAATAGGTAGACTTTATTCGACAGACTTTCAATTTAAAACTTTCTGTTTTTTCGACTTAAATTTCGTATTTTATTTAAACTCCTCATTAACGAAATATTGTCTTTTTTAAGTTATATATTAAAAATTGAATGACAGAAATTGTCTTATGCAAAATTTCCATAGGGAATTATGAAATGTTTGACAGCGTTGGCATGCTGAATTTATATTAACATTTATTATTGAACTCAAACTAAAAAGTGAAGCTTAATCTTTTAATTATAAAAACTGACCTTTAATACAACTAATTTATCATTTATTTACTTCGTATTAATGCCGGGTTAAAACTTTGTTGTTAAAACCAAATTACTGGATTTCACGTCAACGCTTTATTAGCGTAAATTTATACCGTGTTAAAAATTAAATAGCTCAATTTATAACAAGACAAATTTATGAAAATAATTCTTTATAATTTTTTAACATTAAGCAAGCACGATTTTTTACAACTGTCTTAAAAACAAAGAACTATATTTTAAATAACGAAGAATATTCCGGACTGTTTCAGTTTACAAAATGTAAACAATTGTTATTATCAAACTTGCCAAAAGTTTTCGATCGGAAAACAAGAAGAAATTATATATTTAGTTTTAAAAAACAGAATTCTGTTTAAAATTATGATTAAAAAGTACGCTTTTAATGATATTTTTATTGAAATAAAAACACAAAATAAAAAATTTAATTAAATGTCACATTGAATTAAACAAACAAAAAAAATTAATTAATTCCCACAGTGATAGAAATTTATTAATTTTAATGGTTATAAAGATCTACTTTGTTTCATAAAGCAGTATATATTTTCGACGACTTCACAAAACGAACATTTTAAGAAATTTTCCTTTAATCTGTAAAATCAATATTGTAAAATTTATGGCCAGTTTCCCTCATTGTATGATAAATTAAACAATATTATTTTAAATAAATTCAGTTAGCAGGAAATAGACAAAAATACGCATAAATACATAAAATATACATTATTTTAATTCTTGAAACAAATATTGTAAAAATTAAATAATTTATCAAATATAATTTAATTATATTGCTCAATACGTCTGCAAATTATTAATAACCCACTACAATGATAAAATGTAAAAATACTTTTACAAATATAGAAATATACCCGAAATGTTATACACTGGGTCTAATCTAAGCATAATTAATATACAAACGGACAGAGCATACCACTATGACATTTATGATATATTACTTTTTTCCCCGATACCATTGAAATTAAATTTCTCGTTAATTTAAAATTCCCCGAATTTAGTATTACTAATAAATATCTCTTGTTTACATCACCTTGAACAACCTCTCTCTTTGACTTTATTTCCAGTTTTTTAAATAATGTCACTCAGTACATACTTACCAAATACACGAACATCGATAATTAATATTAATGTAATTAATTTATTATAATTATATTAACTGCATTTGAAATCTTCGCCTAGTCAAATATTATTTAAGTGTTTCTTACATTTTTTTTGATTTTTATATAATAGTATCATAACTCATATTTTACTTCTATATTACTTTCATTTTAATCTCCGTTCTTCTATCGCATATATATTTTTTTTCCTTTTATTTTTATACAATTTTAATAAGAACATAGAACCCTAAGGTCGAGACGTTAATCAAAAGAAATAAATTTAATGAATAATTACTAAATTTAAAAGTATTTTTTTCACAGTTAGTCTAATTGGTCGTTAATTAATTTTGAAGAATTAAACAGTTTTAAATACTAACGTAACAAATATTTATAAAATAATAATCTATTCACATTAAAAATAAAATATAAGAAATTAACTGTTTAAAAAATTTATTTGTTTTTATATATTTATATTCATATGTTTTTGTATTGAGATGTTTTTAATTTTTCGAACAATACATTTAATTAACTAGAAAATATGTAGTAAGTAATAAAACTTTTTCTGACTTTAATAATAAAGAAATAATTGAATTGGCAAATTATACACGATTGTAAAAATGTTTTTAAAATTTATTTTATTTAATAAGCATTTAAATATACATATTAAATACTGTAAATACATATTTTATCAAGATATTTATATAACAACAGCTTGTGTATTATTTTCATTGAAATATAATTTTTTTTACATAAAGTTTTATAAACATTTTTATATTGTATTTATACAGATCTTCAGTAAATACATATTTTTAAACCTTCTTTTTATAAATAATTAAAACAATTTAATAAATTGTAGTAATGCAAGTTAAATGAAAAATTCTGAATTTCAAGTTACGATAATTATTTCACTTATTATATTTCAATATACTTTTTGTATAAATTTGAAAAATATTATTTAAAAATATACAAGACAAAACTAATATTTAAAAGTTTTTCTTATATTTACAAATAAGAATATTCAGTCCCTTGTTATTCAAATAAAATGGAATTTGATACGTCTGATAAATACGATGTAATTTTGATCTATTATCAGTATTTATAAGAAGCAATAGAGGGGGATATCATCTTGAATATCCTAAACGCCGGAGATGGTTATTGACGAGTCAGACTCTTCAAAGTCCATGGTAGAGCACAGTCAATTTTTACAAATTAAATATGTAAAAATATATCATTTTTACAAAGTAAATATACTTAATAATTATTTTTTTTAGTTTTCCTCCTAACAGTTTCTCAAGATAAAAATAAGCAAGTATCTATTCGGAATAGACAAAATGCAGCATATAATGCTATGTTGTTAAGTTTGTTAGTGTAGTTTTAATTTTTTTCTTTAAGTATTTTAATTCATGTTTTATTATTATATATTGTAATGTTCCAAATTTTATACCAATTTATATTTACATTATTTAATTCGAGTTAAAATTGACCAGTACCAGTTTGTTTGGCAACATAGCATCGTATGTTTATAGCGTCGCCTTCCACGTTTTTGTGTCTGAATAGACACTTTCTATAAATATTAATTATGCAAAAAATTAAAGAAATAGTTTCGTGTATATATTACAGTTTGAATTTAAAATAAATGAAAAATAATATAAAATTTAATACCAAATATTTTGAACATGTTTTTGCCAATAAGCGTGTGTTCTTTTGAATGTTTGATATTTGAAATTGTTATATTTAATATGCAAATATAAAAATCAATTATATTTTTTAATTAAAATGTAATGAAGGATTCGTTTGTTACATGTTGCAGGACTTGCAATCAGAAATTGAAACTCATAGAGATGTTTACGCTTCTTTAAATGGAACTGGACGGAAACTCCTAAGTTCATTAGCTAGTCAAGATGACGCGGTTATGCTACAAAGACGACTCGATGAAATGAACCAGAGATGGCATCATTTAAAAGCAAAGAGTATGGCAATAAGGTAAGAAAATACAATTATCTTAAATTTATTTCAGAAGAGAAGCTTACAGTTCGTAATTACTTTAAATTATATTGAGTCAAAAGTATTGATATCTCTTAATTATAATCAATTTTAATGTCTTTTCAAGACCAAAGTATATGTACATAATATATGTTGATAGATCTGCATTGTCATAAAAAATTTTTAAAGATTAATTATCATCTATAATTAGAATTATAAAAACCAATTATTTATAAAAAATAAAATAAAAAGTATTATTCCATGACATTCTACTATATTTTTAATGGACAAGGTAGTAGTATAAATTATACGAAGTGTCCATTTGGACACAAAAACGCGACACGCGACGCGATAAACACATGAAACGCACGATACTATGATGCCAAGTATATTTTCACACAAAATTTAGTTATTTTAACTGGAAATAAATAATATAACTGTGAATTCGTGTAAAACATGGAACATTGGTTAATAATGAAAAATTAAAATCATCTAGTGTTAATATAAAAAAATTTCTTAAAAACTTTGCTTCGTAGCATCGTGTGTTTATCGTACCGCGTTTTTGTGTCCGAATCGATTCTTATAATATATGTGATAAAAGAGGTATTGGGAAAAATTAATTAATATAGATTTCAATCTTAAATGTATACAATTTAAACAAAATATTAGTTACAATTGAGTGACCGTCGTAGTCTATACTGAAATAAGAATTGAACAAATGCAACTGTTTTGCACATACTCAAATAAGCAATACTTGTGTGTATGTACATCGAAGGTCACGAGCATCTTTAACTCAGATATTCTAATACAAGTCTTTTTCAAAATAAACACTACTCCGAATTTTTTCATTCCTTTATAAATATATAATTTACCACTGTTTTATATTAGTTAATGTTTATATTAAACTAAAATGATAATATAAATATTGTATAATAATAAATAATAATAACTAATATATTTATAAAAGGCAATGTGTATTGGGAGAAAAACTAGCGACAGACAACACGAAAAAAACACGAAAAACACGGTTTCAAGTTTATTTATTATTTTTGTTTGTTTGTAAACTAAAGCATTTTAATTAAGTGTTCATTATTAATTAATGTTCCATAATATGTACTAATTTATAATTGTATTAATTATTTCAAGTTAAAATCACTAGATTTCGTTTGCAAATATACTTGACATTTTAGCATCGTGCGTTTCGTGTTTATCGCATCACGTGTCGTGTTTTTGTGTCCGAACAGACAGTTCTTTAAAACGCAGTATATTATTTATATATTCATTTTTATTTAACTTTTGATCTATTTAATATTGCGAAATTATTAAAATTATATTTTACTTTTTTTTCTTTTTAAAAAATACGAATTTATAATTTATTGTTATATAATGATGTATGCAAACACTTTTGTTCAGTTACGTGGTTGTTTTAACCGAGGAAAAATAATCTTACACTGGCACCAAACAGAGATGATACAGCCTTATTTTAAAGCATTTTGTTTTCTATTTAATTTTTGGAGCAGTTTTGGCAATCTCATGTTTTTTATTGATTGAGTCATTGGGATACGCTGTTTAATCAAACATTTATTATTAAGAAGGATTTCACATTTTTGCTGCACATTTTTCCTAGATCTTTTTTTAATACGTTTCAAACACGCAAAGCAAAAAAATATTTACACAAAAATTAGTATTACTAATGAACGTTTGACCAACAAATTCTACAATGATCAGTCACTCGCTTGAAATACAAATGAAATTGCTAAAACGCTATTTAATAATTCAATTATTAACGAAGAATTGTAAGATGGTTACGTAATTGTTCAATTCTTGTACAGTACCCCCTTAAAATTAGAACATAACGTATTTTTTTTAAATAAGTACAAAATTACA
>JABFOX010000754.1:0-15060 GCA_022817665.1 Axea sp. ZL-2020
AAACAAGAAAAAGTTTTATCTCTCGACGAATAAAGTAGTCATTTTATTCGTACAAATTACGAAATATACAGTCCCAAAGAACTTTTTCTTTTATCATTATTGTCCAGAAAAATCGAAAACACTTTCTCTGAACTTTATTTTCTTCGGAATAATTGTACATTATTTCATTTAAGAATGAACACAAATGTATAATAAAAAAATAAACTGCTATTACCTGAAAAAATATCATGGTCTATTTTAGATAAATGATAAAAATAATCGACCGCACGTCAGTATTCATTTAGATCATTCGAGTTCTTTGCGCTATCACCATTCTCCACATAGGCGTTATTTGTTTTACTGTGGGTGAAAGGAGCTAGCTTAAAACACCTGCGTATCATGAATTTATCTTTCTCTTCCTTAAATATGCCTTTATTAATTGGACCAGTTGATCAACCTCGAAATATAGCGAGTTGCTATTTATCTAACGAATTCAATTTTAAATTGAATCGTATTCAACGATATTCATAAATCCAACGTGATTTCGTATCAAAAATCAAATTAGAAAATCCATAAACCAATCGCTAAGCTGGTGAATCAGATTGATTAATAGGCAGAAAATTGTATTCAAAACGTACATGTCCTTTTTTTCCAAAATATATATTCTTGCTATAAAATTACAATATTTATTTGTAATTTTTCATGGAAATGTTCAGTTCAAATAAAAATTGAATTAAAGATACTATGGTCAATGTGCATTTTTTTCTTTTTTTCAATTAACTTAAGCTTACGCTAAACATTTGAATTTCTATTAATTTATTATGATTTCTCCGTGTTTTCTCATATGTTAAGAATAAGTCAACCGACTATTTACTTTTTACAAAAATTCACATTCTTTAAGAAATGCTCGTAAAATGAAAATAATTTTGTTTAAAATAAGTTCAAAATAGTATCGCATTATATATAAAGGTTCACTTATATAAAAATTCATTTTAATTTTAATTCGCAATCACTATAATTAGTTGATTTCTATAGATAATATTATATTAATCTAATTATAAATTGTTTTATTTAAAAATTATGAACTGTTGAATTTAAGTTTCTATTTACTAGTTAATTCACTTCCAGATTGATATCTTTTTTTCTGCCGCATCCTTGATACTGTACGAAAAAGTATTATGATATCAGGCCAAGAACAGTATTACGGGAGCGGTTTTTCATACGTACATCAAATTAATGTCATTATTTTTATATCAAATTATTCTCTACGCATTATAAGTAATAGAACTATAACTTTGTTTATTAATACGTGTTTGATCTTCGCTTGTTTTTATGTTTTTTTTTAATCCAGATGTTCGTTTAACACTTCAATTTGACAAATGCGACATAAATGACCTAAAAAAAACAGTTTCTGAAAGTACATATATATAGTAAATCGTTAAAGAAAAAAGTATTTAGTCATTTAAAGATTAAACAATTACATACATCAAAATGTATTCTTATAATAATTTTTTTTTTTGTAATTTTCCATGTATCCTTATAATAATATTTTAAAAAAATAAAATAAAATAAAAAATTACACAAATAACCAAAGGAACTTTTGCGATTCATCTTAACCGATAAAAGAATTGAACATTGGACATTTAATTGTGTTTTATAAATCTGAGAATATATTAAGAGTCAAGTGTCTCTTTGTCCGACATCGTTTTAACCATTTCCCCGGTGTTCTCATGCGGAAAGTTTCCATCTTAGCATTGAGAATGTAATAAGCAGTTTAAGAGGACGAAAAATTCACGACGGCACGCGTCTGCCACGCTCAAAAATTCTGCCCCACTGACCCATTAATTGATGCTTGGTAGGGCCAAGCAAGCACATATAAGAAATCATCAACTGATAGCAATTTTCAAGAGCTTAATGAACTTTAAGATGGGTTGATTTTACGTCAACTAAGCGAACACCTCGATTGATTGGTCACGTACATTAAGTCATCGACAGTTAATCGTGGAGTGTAGACACGACTTGATTACAAGTTCATGTTTTGTTTATGTTCGTAGATGGAAATTCAGTTAATAAGTTTACATTTCGAATATTGAGAAATATTTCAATGAAAACTAATGAAGTTGTTTTTATCAAAGAATGCACTGTAAACGAAATTTGACATAATATATCAAATGCTAAAGAAAATAAACTTGATTTAAGTATATTACATACATAGAAAGTAAATACTAGTATATTTTAGTTAAATAATATATATATTTTATACCAAAAAAAGCATTACATATATATATATATATTTTAACACTAGAATAAAATTAATAGTATATTGCATTTACGTTATCTATTATATTTAAATTCAACTTAATACACGAAACCTTTTATTGTTTGAATAATCGCCTATAACGAAACATATTTTTCGTCATAAGTATGACTGTAAAGTTTAAAAAAAAGTTCTTAGTGAATTTTATTAAAGAAGTAAATCCATATTGTAAAAGTGACTTTTAAAAATGATCATCAAATTAATTATAATGCATATAAATTTGTATATAATTGTGTAAAATATTTGGTTATAATTAAAGACTAGTTTGTAAAACTTAAAAAATTTCAATATATTGATGTTCAAGTTTTATAAATTAATATATTTGGAGAATGCTTACATATCAGATAAATAAACAGTTTAAAACAGTCAAATCTTCATAACAAACCGACTGCTCTCACTTTGTAAATTCTTTTTCACAAGAATTTGATAATTCTTTTTAAAGCGATTCAATAATTTTTCGCATTATCTTTGTTGAATAATTTACCTACCTCGAAGAAGATGATAATTTTCATCCGCTTAAGTATTACATTCATGTGTCATTATGCTCTGTAACTAATATTCAGTTCAACTTGTACCGTTAGACAGTTAAGAAGAACCAGTACGAAAGTTCGAAATTTTTAACCGATTAGAAAACTTTGTTCAACAACTTGTAATGATGCACAGCTGAACTCGTGAGCTATCTTTATAATTTTTCATCTCTTTCGTAATGATCGGGTTTGATACAAGAAGAACGATCTGGCAGATTAGCAGTAATTAAATTACTCCTAACAAAAAAACTTGACTTTGTTGCAAAGAACTTGTCACATTTTTATGCAATCTCTTTCGACAAAAATATAACGAAATTTCATCAACCAGCCACATTTTTTTCTCATAAAGACTTTTACAAAATATTACTTGTACACTTTTTTAGTTTGTAAAGGGGAATAAATAAACTATAGTTTTATCGCATTCAAATTACTTGTCTGTTAGTTTAACGACTTTGCATAGCAAGAATTTATTTTCCAGACATGTTAATTCGTTTTTTTCTTAATAAGAAAAATAAATCAACCATATTAAAATTTTCTTATAACAAAATTCGTTTGTCTAAAAGGATTTTAAAATGTGCCTGTGATAAACAAATTACTGTTCATCGGAATATATATTCCTAGCTGAAATATTAACGGGGCTTAATTCTGTGTCGCGGAGAAGAAACGAGTATCCTGCTTGACGATCAGGTATTCTATTATTGAGGTGGTGAAGCATAACAAATCGCATAGGCAACAAACATTACGCGATTTGTAATCATGAATCGTTCCCTTTTTGATCCGAAATCAATATTAGCACAAAGACCGCATTTTCAATGCTCGTCTCATATTGCGAGCTGACCTCGTTAGTTGCCGATACTTGAACTTAAGTTATTCTAAAACGCACCTTGGGTCAGTGTGCCAACTCAGCTATATGTCTCTATAAACATTCACATCCAGGTACGCACGTTTACATATTTTTACGTTGTTTTTCTACGTGGCGAACCGCTATGCGAACAATATCGAATTTTTGTCCAGATCTTGTTGGACAAAAGGCAGCAATCTATCCGTTATAGTAATTAAAGTTAGAAAGACTTGTGGGCGTGCACTTTCGTTGAGACTATGTTACAACGTGGAACCTACTTTCGAGCAATGTAATTCATGAAAAACAAGATCATTCGTTGCCATTACTTTATCAAAACGACCGATAAAATCAATTTTTAAGTCAATCGGCCTGATCTACAATTGAAAATGTGCTCTAGATACATTTAGAGCTTTCAGCTAACGAAGGTTAATTTTACTCTCATTCAAGATTTTTGTTAAATTTGTATATATAAAATCAAACCATCACAAATTTCACAGTGATAATACAATAAATTCACATGTGCATCACATTACTCACATTTAAAATACATGGAATTTTTTTATTTTTCGCTTGATATATGGAAGAAGGGATGTCAAAAATATGAATTTGCAATGATGTCACATTATTTTTGTACTCGTATTCAAATTAATATAACAGTCAATTTTATATCAATGTAAAAAATTTATTTAATAGTCATAATAATATATATCACTATCAAATACGCATAATAAATATGTTATTTTACGTAAAGAATTTATACGGAAAAATGCACTCACTACCTTGTGTATAGAAGTCTTATTACTGTATCACATGGGTTTATTCAGTACCATAAAATTTGGAATCCTTATAAGTGATAAATAATATCATATTCTTAACATGCAGAAAGGAAAACTGTAAGTCCTATGTAATTTAAACATGCGTACATATTTGAATTCATGTGATATTACTGTGATATTGTTGCAATATCAGTATAAAATTCATGTTTTTGACAAGTTTATCAATGCATTGTGTAAAACAGACACCGAGGATAAAAAAATTATGAGAAATTATTTCTTGATGAATCTTTCAATAAAACATTCTTAACAATTTTGAAGTTCTCCTTTTTTATAAAATATTGATATAAGAAAATCAATGGTCATAAAATAGATTAAACAATCAGTATATACACTGATTTATCGTTTTGTATCTATGCAAACACCAAATTAATTATTCAAATAAATTATTTATGCTTTAAACATTTCATATTTATGTTAAGATTTCTTGAAAATTGTATAAAAAGAATTGATTTTTTGGAGATAGTTTTTCAGAAGTTTTAAAAGGCCCCTAATAAAATGACATTATATATACAACAAGAATTGCTAGTAAATATTCCTATCGCAAGTTAACTTATGACAAAATTGCATTATATTTGCATTACCTTCTAAATTGCTCAATGTAGAACTGTTTCATACGTATAACAAATCTTCCTAATATTTTGATAAAATGTTTAAACCCTGAATTTATAATCAAGAATCAGCTTGATAAATATATGTTAGGATATAAAATTACAATTTAAGACTTTTAACAATTTATTAACATTCTTAAAGAAATGAAATTATCTATGGTACTCTTAAATAACTACAAATTTTTATACAATAAAGTGTGAATGTATAAAGATTTTTCTCTTTCATTTTAGTACAGCATAAATGTTTATAAATTAATTATTTATATGTATGAACGTTTGTTCAATAATAATATATCTAAAAATTAACGACATTATTATAGACAATCAAAACTATTCACTTTATTGATAAAAAAGGTAAATATTTTATTTCGTTTTTTTCAATAAATTCGATTTTTACACTAAAACTCGTTTACAAATGATCACATTATATAATGATAAAAAGTTATGTAACAAAGTTACTGATATACAACTAAATGATTTCATAGAGTTGTTATGGGAAAGTTATAAATAATTACATGATTTGAAAATAACGCATTGTTCGCGTGTTACATCGTTGTACAATTTGATTTTGTGCGTGATGGTCAATGGTAAGTTTTTGATTTTAATAAGTAGCATTTCCGATAAATTGCATTTATGCATGTTCCTCTCCATATCCATGATTTGAAGATTATCACAATTAAATTCGTGTTCTGAATAAAACTTCTTTCACAACTTTTTTTCTAAATAAAGTCAGTAGATTTTATTATCTGTAATATGTTGTTAATTTAAGTATTGTTTTAAAAATATATTCCGATTTATTGTTCGAAAGATAATTTTAATAATTGTATTTATAATATATAAAAATCTTGTATTTGAAAGATTTTAAAACGTCACGGATAGTTTTAAAATTTAAGTAAAATGCATTAGATTTTCCTTTTGTACTGTTTTGAAGGAGATGCTCGATTTGTACACTTTTGAAAAAGATACTTGATTCAATATAATTCGGTCATCAATTTTTAACAAATAAAACATTTTTATATTAGCACTGTAACAGTGATAAGGAATTTTTGTTACTAATTATTAAAATTTAACTTGGCAATCTTATGAAAGAAATTAAAAAACTGGAGATCACTGAAAACTTATTTGCGTACCTAATCATTGTTCTGACATATTAGATTTAAACTCATTGCTAGTTTTAAATATGTCTGAAGATGTGTCTACACAAATGTTATGGTCTAAGTAATTCAAAAAGTGTTGTACATTTAATAAATATATACTATTCATAGTACAGCAAAAGCTTTCTTTTATCAAAGAATACTGTTCATAAAATAAATACATTTTAAAATTCATATAATGCGCAGAACATCTGTAAAACACGTTTAATTTCAATAAATTTAAAAAATATGCTTTTATAATAAAGCTTATGGAACTTTTTGTCGTTTAATTGTAACTTATATTTTTAGTACAATACATTGTATAAATACACTATATGTAAAATGAAATTAATGAATTTTGTTACTTTATTAAATATACTTTCATAATCTTTCAAAAATGTTCATATAAACGAAAACCTTTTCATTTAGAATAAGATTCACCTGTTGAAACATTTTGATGCTATCTTAAAACAAACGAATTCATCGAAGCATCTTCTCCCGAATTTCAACATCGCTTACTCTTTTAACGGAATAACACGCAAACTTTCTACCTTGCAAAGTCAACCTAATATTCCTTGTAAATTAACAAATTGGCTAACAAAGAATTGCAAAAATTCGAGCAATACAAAGGTCGGTATTCAAATATGCATAATGTCATGAATGAATTCACGTATTCTAACACCCACGTATTAACTTACGTGGCATCGCTTCGCAACCTTTGTCGATCGACGGACTCGGACAATCTTGACGAAAGTTGCCTTATACCCGTTGAATATCTACCGAAGAACACAAACACGTGCCGCGACAAAGAAAGACGCCACGTTATAACGGGTTCTCGTACCGAGTAGGTCACTACGTGCATCAGTTGACACCGATTAGATCGTATCAGAAAAAGTGCATAACCCTACCAAAAACCTTATCTACTAATATTATATGTTATTATAACTACATTTTTTTACACAAGTTATTCAGATGATGCTTTTGTTAATTACTAATATTTTATAATTTTATTTAATATATTTGAACAAATATTATAATATATTTTTGAATATTTAATACAAAAACTTATAAATCATGAAAAGGCTACAATCAGGGTGTCCCCAAAAAGTATTTATATATTTATTAATTTCACAGCAAAATATAAACATAATAATTACTCAAAATGTGAATATATATTTTTAGAATACCATGCACAACACATATTGTATGAAATACATTTGCTATACATAAGACGTTTAATAAGTCTATTGAATATCCAGTATATGCGGCACTTGTAACATCGACACTTGCTTTTAACAAGATTTGCTTTTAATAACCAAGACTAACTCTTGCAGTTACATTTTCAACTATATCCACCACATGGTGGATTATGTTGAAAAATAAACAACAATTTACCCAAAATTTATTTGGATTTTTCTCTATTTCTAATTAATTATTAAATGCTTCTCATACATTAATTGAGTTATTTTTGTTTATTTCAATGTTTATATCATTGATTTTTTAAATAGTATTTGATACATTGGAACATGATCCTGAACTATTTATTGTAAATCAAAGAAATAGTAATAGTTCTTTAATGTGTACATTAGACAATAATACCGTTTAGAATGACTCAGTCTGATCATTAAATTAAAGAATGGTATTAATAGTTAAGCCACGTAAATTTTATCATAGTAGGATTTTTTATAAGATGAGTGAAATGTAAATTATATTTATTTAATTTTTTAAGTCTATTCCAATTTTACTTCACACCATTATTTACATGTATAACTCTATTAAAATAACGAAATTATTAAATATAATTTAACTCATATTTAAAATTTTTTTTATTATTAATGACTATTTATGTTCCTATTTTTACATCTATTTTTATTATTATTATGTTATACGTAGATTTATGTAAATAAATTGTTAATTTTCAATATTATTTATTTTATATCTGACGATTCGATATGTTTGCCATCTCATTATTAAAGATTAGTACATTATGGTATATATTCGTATTAAAAACTGTTAACATTTGTTAACAATTATTTAATTTAATTTATTAATCATTAAATTATAAACAAATTCTTAAACACAGATATTAAATAATATAGTATTATTAACTAATAAACATTTATTTGTATAGTATAAAATAAAATAATAATACATGAATATATATTTATTTCACATCATAGTTCATTTTATTATGTTTAAAAAAAAAGTACTTGATTTTATAAAAAATGCTTTCATCAAGTATGAGTAGGTAAGACAATTGATCATGTCTTATCAGATTTGATTGACTTCTTATGTCCGATCAAGTATATTCGAAATTATCTTAATTTGAGAAATCAATTGAATCTGAACAGAAATTCCCTTTTTCCTATTTATTGGATTTAATTAGACCAGATCAGGTTCGTTTATATTGATTTATATATTTTAAATACTGGAATAATGCTTTTAAATTAATCCATATTAAACTTATTATGATTATTAATAGTTAATAAATTTACTGTGAGGTTATACGTCTCAAATTTAAATTATATGTTATTTATTTTGGAAAAAATATGACTGTGCAGCATTAAAACAAGATTTAAACAAGCATAATATAAAAAAATTAATTTATTTTATTATTATGTAGAGTTTAGTGTATTGATAAGGATTTCAATTTAGCAATGTCAAACGTACACAGTATGCATATTGCTGTATAACGAGATTCTTCACTGTTTCAAAATAATTCATAAATTCTTGAGATCACCATTTTTTATATTACATGCTAAATATGTTGTTGATCCGTAAATATTAGCTCTGATTATATGAACAGCATTAGTTCCTCGGTTAATGGACCGAATAACTAACATTTATTTTATTTCATATATTCAATGTACCAAAATTTAATATATTTGTTGTTTTTTTAATTTAATATTTGTACTTGTATTGTATATTATTTGGTTGGATGTTTAAATATTAACCGCAAAAGTAAAAATACTTGATGTAATTAAAATTGGAGGAAACGGAATTACTGCAAATGGAGAATTCAATGCATTTAACAGGTTAACGTGAAACAAACAAATATTTATATTGCGTACTTGTGATATTATCGAATTAGTATATCTCATATATTGATACCACTGAACAAATATAAAAAGATCTTTGATGGCTTTTAAAAATAAGCTCATATGTGCACTACTGATGTACATGCGGAGAGCTGGTTTTTTCTAAGACAGTCATGATCCTAGTTTTACTGATAAATTTGCGAATAATCATGAATCAAAACACGTTTCTTTTTGATGTAATTCTTTAAAATTTATTGTACAATTTTTAATTTTCAAAAAAAATTTACAAATTTCATTTAACTAATGAAATGATACAAAATCACTCAAAAAGTGCAGTGTATTCATGTTTGAGACACATGCATGAACATATACGTCATGAACATGAATTAACATTTATCTAATTCATCATCTAAAGATATAGAAATAATTAAATTATAAGACATTTTAAAACTTGTTAATATTTTTTACTGTTTTCCTTTAACTATGTTTTTACTAAACTTATATAAAAGTAACTTTAATTTCCGCTAATTTAAAAGTAACACTATTTGCAATTAATACATACAAATATACCCACTATTTTTTGTTTTGATAAACTATATAACATATTTGTAAATTAGCCAATATGTTGAACCGATATCACAAGGTTAATACTTCCTTTTCGCCATTTTTCAAAAGTGATTAAAGAAGAATATTAATACGAATACAAAGATGGAGAAATTTCAATTTTTGCGATTTTTTGTGAATGTTACAATAATAAAAAATTATTAAAGTTATAGGAAATGATTATCTATAATTACTGTTTCACAGTATGCATAAAATATTTGCAAACAGTATGCATAAAATATTTGGCATTTAAAAATAATATTTTCACGAACTTTACTTTAAATTACAACGATATATAATTTCCCTACAACAATATTATATACATTAATTATTTCAAAATTTGTATTTCAGCCTGAACACCTCCTTTACAAAATATTTATATAATCATAATAATGCTTCTTTGCTATTAAAAGAAGTCGGAGCAAATTAAAAGACATAACTCGAAAGTGAATGCTCACGGGAACCGAAACTGAAATTAGGCTTCAATTTTTCAATAAACTTGTAAGAACTTGTAAAAAAGATTCATGAAAAATCGGTTGATGAGACAGGAAAATTGGTCATGCATGTTTTCTTGAATACAGCCTAACGTCATTATTGTATTTAACTGGAAAACAGAGCGTGTAAAATTATAGAAAATGTATCTAAATTGCGGATGTAAAGTTCATTTGGATTTACTCCCAATTGCAATTTTTTGTGTAGCATCTTATTCACATGCTAATCAACTGATTTGTCAGCATTAAAAATGTAAATTTTAAAATAAATCGAAGATAAAAAGAATTCTTTACTTTGTACAACTGTGGAATGTAATTCCCAGTTGAACAATAATCAGAAATTCGATGTCGCGATTTATATAATATTACATAATAAAGATGAAATTTAAATCACATGAACACTTTCTTTGTCAGCATTAGATACAAGTTAACGAAAACAGATTAAGATGATAACGAAATGTGTATAGAGAAAGGCATTGAAAAGACAGAAATTATGTGCTTTTCTTCGAAGCATGTTCCATTTGGTTCTCTTATCACGACAAGTTTCTTCTGCGCGATTCCGCGTTGCGGTTCCTGTAACAAGAAAGTAGCAAATTAAATTCCTCAAAAGAAAAGTTGATTATGATGAACAATCAATCATGATAAACAAGAAAAAACTTTTGAGACAGCTTGCCAAGTACGAAAAAATCGTATTCATTGAGGAAAATACTCAATATTGGACTTAATAAGGTGTAATAAAAGCAATTGATTAACTTTGAATTAAGAAATGGTTTATAATTTGAAGCACAAACTCAGAGCTACTTATCGTTAATGATTTAGCATTAATGATATATATTTATTTAACTTTTTATATTTTACTTATTTAAATAATTTGTTTGTCTATTTTAACTTCTGGTAATTTACACGGATTGAAAATCATAAACGTTTATTATAAAATTGCACTTTTTCTTGTAAAACTGAGTGATATAATATTTAAAATATAATTTGATGAAACTTGAAAGTTTTAAAAATACTTATTAAATTCATCTGTTTGAAAAAATGTTAATAAAAAATTAAACAATTTTTTTAAAATAGTTGAAATATCTCTACCAATGTTTATAATATATTAATGCTTATAATATTAAATTAGTTTAAATTAATTTTATTTATTTAATTTTATTATATTTAGAAATAAATAATTAAAACTTTAAAAAAGTGTATTTCACGTTTTATTTTGTAAAGATTTTAGTTGAACTATTTGGTTGATCGTACGTTTTAAGCGTCAGTTATTTTGAAAAATTTGAAAACACTGATAAAGTGTATTGATATCAAACGTGTACAACAACCGTACAGATTAAATATAACTCGACGAAGATGAAGCAAAAGACATCGAGTTTAAGTCCAAATGAAATTTTTTTTTAATTTATTAATCTTTAAAATATTTTTACAACGTAGAAAACTAATATGAACAACTGACAAAAATGTATTGTGTGTGTTCCAGTTATTTATAAATCATTTCTTTTCGTGTATCAATCGAATAATACAATTTATTTTCAAAATCACAACAACAATAACAACCAGAATAATATTATTAATGATGATGATAGGAGTAGTATTAATAGTAGTATTAGTAGTAAAAGTAGTAGTATTAGTAATTACAATAATAATAATATGAATAATAATGATGATAATGATGATGACGATAATGAAACTATTGTTAATTTTCGTATATTTCATTTCAATAAGCAAATAATTTTTTATTAATTACGCAAATTTCCGTCGTTAGGTCGATATCTGAATGTCGGCTTCGTAGACATCATTTCTCCACAAGTAGTATCAATGTCCAGTGAGTGGATGAAAGGTCAGGTCAGGAGGACGAGCGGCACCGACAAACGGATGGAAGAAAACAGGAAGGAAATCACGTAAAACGGTTCTTAAATGAGATTTATTAAACGCCGCAACGTTTTAGCGTTGAAATGGAATTGTATTAACTAAAACGCCATTTGCCTTTTCATGTTTTATGAACAAGTTTTACAACTTGCACAAATATTCGTCCACTTGAATACAACCGTTAAATTAATGGTTACAAATCTTCCACGCAATTAAAAGAATATCAAATTAATACGTGAAATAACAAGAATGAAAAAAGAAAAGCGGTAAAAACATTATTTATATCGTTTGAATTTTACATTTGTTAAACGAGACCTCTCATCTGTCATATGATTATAATTTCTAGTGTATTAATTGATGGCTAGATTAAAATTTAATCAGATACACTGATTAGTCTTCAATTGAAATTATTATTACTTAATCGGTTCAAATAAGAGTTAAAATGAAATTTATAATATGACAATTCATTAAATATTCTTATCGGATATTATATGACAATAAATTTTGAAACTGATTTTTAAATAATTCTTAGAGTACATAATTTCTTAAAATTTGTCTATATGAATTGTAAAAAATAATATTGTTTGAGATGATTGCAATAGTGATTCGTACATCTAAAGAAAAATATTCTTGATAATTATTTGATCAAGCATTGATATATATATATATATATATAATAATATTTTCTTTTTATTATATATGATATGATGATGAATAATATTCAGGAAAAAAAAAACTAAAAAATTAAAAATAATAAATAATATATATATTAAAATGACGAGTGATTACAAATAACTGTTTGATTATACAATAAAAAGTGTTATTTTTTCTAGAAACTATAATTGTATAAAATATATGATTCTAATATATGTAAAACGTAGGAAAGATTATTTATAAATAGATCGTAGTACGTTATCATAATTACTTCATAAAATATACATATTAGACTTTAGTAAGATCTGAATTAGATTTAGATGGATTTTAAAAAGAATTTCAATAGATCAGTGTTATACCTATATTCAATCCCACTGCCCTACGATTGCAATGAATCATGAAATGATTTTCAAAAACTCCTTGTGGTTGCATTTTTGTTCAAACTTTTAAAATTGTATAATGATATTATTTAGGTTAAATTTAAGCTTTAATTACAATTTTACACAATTCTTTTGCACATTTGCACAAAAATTCCTTTTGCACAACTAATAAGAGAATTAGATTTACAGAGTGCATTTGACGATTTTGCTGAGATAATTAAAATATATTATTTTTGGGAACTCAGCTTAAATCATATTTTATCATTAGAAATAATTAATTTCTTTTTAATTTTTATATTGAAAATAACTGTAAGAAACCATCGAAACAATTAAATTTATGCGATAAATATATCTGCAATAATACATTTTCATATTTACTATTACTCTACTTATAAGGGGGTTCATTTATTTGAATGATCGGATATTATCAAATGAATTTTCATATTAAGTTAAATATCATTGATTTAATTATATAGTTGTATTCAATTGACCAAAGGGTATTCGAATGATTATTACCAAAATTTCCACAATTTGTATCCCGAGCTAATGTGTGAATACGTGCCAAAACTTCAACAATTCCTTGTGAAGTCGTCCGATCTAAGTCGCAAAATCGACGAGGAAGGATTATTATAGAATTCGCACGACCGCAAAGTGGATTGCCCTCAACGAATTCAAGGCCGCCACTAGTACCATAAAATACGCCGACGGGTTCGGGATGAGAAAACAATATTGTAAATAATGTCATTCCCAAGTCGACAGCCCATTTTTGCGTGTAATCAGCGTTGTCTTGTTTTGCACAGTGCGAAAGAAAAAAGCCGGTCTTCCAGTCGGTGTTTCTTGCATTCCTGAAGCGCAAACCAATGAAACTGACCGATCGAGCGACAAGGCCAGTGCTCGCCTATGGCTTTATTCTGATTTGTAATAGTGTTATTATTTTGAAATGGAAATAAAAGTCTTCTGGAAAGATAACTCTGCTTTGGTTTTGCACTTCGAACATATAGCACGTGTTTCGAATGTGGTTTTTTGACTCATTAATCATGGAAAATGTATTTGCTTCTATTTACAAATATAACGGTTCGCGGAAAAACTTGCTAAATAATAAAATAGTCGTTTGTTGGATTATGGGTGGAATGATGAAAAATCTGAATTTTATGATTAATCTTTTTACAATTAATCGGAAAAGTCGTACAATTCTTATATAAATACACCATTGCGATGAAATTACAAAGAAATATATTATAATAATAGAGTCATTTAAACATAGAATTATTGCAATGTATTACTTGTTTAAAATGCAGAATACAGATTTCAAAATTCAGAAGTTCATATATGTAGAGGTCGTTAAGCAATTAATTGACTGTAGAATATTGGAGAATCAGTTAAAGTGTATAGAAATAACGGCGAACTGACATTCGTAAGAATGAATCAGTATAAATGTTTCAATCAAATAAATTTATCGAATAGGTCTATTCCAATGAATGTTTTCTGATAATCATTTCTATTTAGAATATAATTAATTTTAAACACAGCTTGAAAAAAAAAAAAAAAATAGAAAAAAACCGAGAAATTGAACAGGTTTAAACTTATAAAAAATAAAAAAAGAATATTTCGTTTTATTTACTATTTATTAAAAATTTTTTTTTGATATTTATTTTTTTTATGAAAATAAAATTTAATTGTTATTAATTTAATATCAAACTAAAAAGAATAAAAAAAAAACTAAATACTTTAATCAAAAAATTTTAACTACTCGATTAAATTTGCATCATAAAAAATAAAATTTT
>JABFOX010000755.1:0-15054 GCA_022817665.1 Axea sp. ZL-2020
TTGTTCTCGTACAATTCAAAGTTAAACGAAATACATAAGTGTGCAATAAGAATGATGAACAAATTATACATTTTTTAGTCGTAAGGTAAAAATGCCGCAAGGTAAGAATCTTGTCGGAATGTTGTTGCCAGCGGAACCAAACATGTCATATGAAAGGTTTGATCCCGAAATTGTCCAGGTTAAATTAAACGCGGATTATTTTATAGTACTTATTGCGGGCGTGATTATGTGACGAAGCGACACGACGTTGTACGTGTCAGGTCTGAGTATTTATGGAACGAGAAGTATAAAAGGAATAAATGGGAGTCACATGAGGGGCACTCTTTTTATTTACGAGTGTCACTTTTGCAATTTTCATGAGATGAGCGCCGAGAATCGTATTCAGAGAGGAATCTTATCGGGCGCATCGGAATTTATATTCACGGCAAAGAAGGTGTATAAGTAACAAAAAGCAGCGTGTCGTGAAACAAAAAGTTGAAAAATGGAGTCATTTCCGCGTACAAATCTTAACGCACTGAGTATCGCGTGAGGACGCTTGAATAATTACTTGGCGCGCTTCACAGATTCGATCGAACTGTGACTAATATAAACGGAATAAACGAGGAGGTTGCGAATGTTTATGCGGCAAAATATTTATCACTGGAATATACACGTATCGTGAAATTTTCTATTCGTTATTAATAGTCTTTAAAGATTCTGTTCCCTTTCCAATTATTCGCCAACAGCCCCGATAAAAGGACTGAATATGAATCCTCATGCATTTCGAACGATAAAATTCTCCTTTTTTTGTTTCTATTATTGTTTAATATTTGAAATGGATAAGAAAAAGTAACGAAATAAAACTGAATTTTAACGGGTAATATTGAAAAATTGCGATTTCAATATTATTTGATTTCATTTGTTTATTGTTATTGTTATCTTCTGTAAAAGCATTAAGTATTGAATAACATTTTACAACAAAATGGTTAAATTTCATTTCGCTTCTATTCTTAAATTTTACGGTATAATAATTTACAGTTTGTACCATTTAACCATTTTTTAATATGTAAAATAAATATTAATGCAGAGTCAATACATTTGATTAATAATGAAATAAAAATTCATCAGATTAATTTATAATATATATTAACGATAAAATTTTTGTCGTGTAAAACAAACAAGTTGTCTTGCACTCAGACTAGTATTCTTATTATACGAAATTGAATAATTGTACATGAATATTTTAATGAGAAAAAGTAAAAATCTGGAAATATTGCAAATCATTTCAATTAAAATAACTGTTGATAATCTTTTGATTCACTAGTATTTCCATTTGTGTTAAAATTCTTAATCTATATCTATATTTATCTGTACACTGTTAAGCTAAACTTACTTAAAGTCGTAAGATTAAAAAATAATAACAAATAAGAATATAAATCAACCGTTTTGAATGTGTTGAATTAAATTACAAGAATAATATAACATGAACACCAAATGCAGAGGTTCATAAGAAATTGAACAAAGCTTTTTTGTAGATTTGCTCGTAACAGATCAATTTTACGCTACATCTATATAAATAAATAAATACCGGAGTAATAATAGATCTGTTGTAACGCCAAGAGAGCATCTGACCCAACATTAAGACTGACTTTCGAAGGATAAAACTCTCCCTGATTGGACATGTGATCAACATCGGTGGCCTATATTATGCATCAAAATGAATTTCACATCGATGGTCAATAGTCATTAAAACATTTATCAATTTTAAAAGTCAGCTCTAATTTATGTCAGTCTATATTTATTCAATTTTGGTCTTATATTAATTGTCAATACAGATTTATCTCTGTAAAACATTGTATGTTGACTGAATATCCAGCAGATGTTTTATTTTATTTGCGTATTATCCTTTGTTCATATAATATGTATATTAATTAAACATACGTCTGTTTTCCTACCTACGTTCTATCAGTCTGCGATAATCGCAAACGAAGATAGAATTTTGTTGACTTATAAAGCATCGATTAATAATATTGGTTGAATATTATACAAGTAATAAATCAACCATTTGCTTTGATTCTCAACATGAAAGATTAATAATATATGTATATTGAAAAAAATTAATGTTTAAATCAACATTCATATTTCACGTTAAATAAATAACAAACTTCTTTTTATTTTTTTATATATATTACGACGCACGTATATCTATCCATATGATTTGTGTACAACATTAATACTTACATAAATAAACTTTCTTTTATTTTCTAATATTTTTTCAACTTAGAAATCTTTTCCTGCGATATACGGATTACCATTATAGAAACTAATTAGATCATCGATATTGTCAATTTTTCAGTTGATGCATGTCCATAGATTATACCTATAACAAATTTATACTTGACTCCATACATCAAGTATGAGGATTTAAATGTATAAATGGCACATATAAAACGTGTATGATATATACCAAATTTCTTCTCTATTTTTTGAAAGTGATTTCAAGCATTCTCAAGAAAATTATTTAATGAATTTTAATCTATTTATAAAAGATTATTAATTTTATGTTTTATTTAAAATTGCAAACATTCCAATAAATTATAAAAAAGGTCATTAAAAAGTCACTATTACAATGTGTTTTAATTTTTGTAAAACATTCTAATACGTGACTTTTTGATGCATCTTAAAGATTTGCAGGATCCATTATGAAAATCTTCCTTGTTTACTACACACTTTCTTTTTCCTACTCATCTTTGATCAATAAATATATTTTCATTTTTTTTTTTTTTATTCCAAATGCAATGTTGTAATTTATGCCACGAATGAAACATTACAGAACTTACCTTACTTCCCTTTACCAATGCCAGTTGATTCATACTATCGGTTTTGAAAGGATCACCACTACGAGCAACAAAATAAATTAAAAATAAATGCCAACCAAGGAGCATTGTTAACAGAAATCAATTTAGCTTGTAAATTTTGTCGTTTATTGTAATTGAAATAGCAGTGAAACATTTTCTTCAACAAAAAGGATTTATTAATCAATGACATATAAATAATAAATACGCTGATTGAGTTTATAAAACATAGAAAGTTGCGGGTAAATGTTGCATGAGATGGTTGCTTCGATTTTCCTTGGCCGTTTTGTTTCTGCTGTTTCTTTTAATGCACACCACTATGTAACTGTTACAAAATTGTTTTGCATTCGTTTTGTTCAAGTGGCAGGAAGATGGACAAGGCTCACCTTTGTAATCAGAGGCTGATTTAAAATTTAGTTATCTGCAGACAAAGTATTGTAACATTTTAGGAATAAAGTTACTGCGATAAATGACAAAGCTGAATACGAAATAAAAATAAAGCGACGTATAAACTAATTTGTTTATTTTATAAGCGTAGTTGTAATGTTTCGAAGAGGGGAATACAGTGAAACCTGGTAATGGATCGGAGAAGTGAAGCAGTGCATGTACGTGCATACACTTTCTAAATGAGTAGAATGAATTTTTGAAGTAATGCAGATCACAACAGTGTTATTCGAAACAAAACGAGAATTAATTTAACAGGACAGCGAGATTTTTGTTCTGTTTGCAACTTATTTCAAATTGTTCTCAAACACGTCCCTCTCGTTTCTGTATATAAATCTACCTCTGTTTACAATAAAAAGGTACAATGACGAACCGGACATCCAATAACGTGTAACATATCTATTAAAACACTTCCGTCGTTAGTTCAGCTAGTTTTCTGTCTTCTGATCCGACGAATATTCCACAAGATATCCGGTTGTTACTGTGCATAATAATTTATTACCTCAATTTTTACAATAGCTAAGTATCATGTATTATATGTTTAGTTTTCTGTACAAGTTAATGTTGCTAATGTAGTTACATGTATACAAATTGCGCAATGTAACATCACGACTATTCAATTCACCGAGCAACAGTGGACAAGGCGATATTCCAATCACATCAACGCGTCGCGAAGGAGGGGCAAACGGACTTGCCCGCTTCTTTACAAACAGTTCCTTATAAATGCAAAAAGCAATGGCGCTGTTAACTTATGTACAATCGCAGATTAAAGTACGCGTTAAGACATCGATAAATAAAATTACAGATACAGATCAATAAAATTCTTAATATACAACGAAGATAAATGGTTAACTTGGTGCGTAAAAGTAACAATCCTTTACAAGTTGAGTTTGCCACGAGCGACAGTGGCGCCGCTCACTGCCCTCCTTCGAGAATTCAAGTGATCAGAGCCGCCAACCATCTACCTAATCAAAAACATCAACTCGAATAAATTTCGAAAACAACAACTGGAAAGTTTGGCCTAACAAGTACTTTTTGTTTTTACTTTTTACATTTGTATATCAGTTGGCAGCAGTGGTCAGCAAATAATATTCGGTAAAATCGTATCATCAAAAATAGATTCTTCCTTTCTTTCTTCTTTTTATGAATCGTAATTTCATCCTTTTTGCAATAATTACGGAACGACAAAGAAATCGCGACGAAACTCAAGGCAAAGCAAAAGCGGAAAGAACTTACGAAACGAAATCATCGAGGCTCGGAGTATCGCCTGACATTAAACGAGACGCAACGTGCTCCGCGCATTCATCATACACGTGGATTTTCTCGTACCTTTTGCACTTCTTAATTATATTAAAAAGATTAGGAAACGTGCGCGTGCTTCGCAGCAGAGGACGCGCCGACTGTTCGTACATATGTGTGTGTTTTTGTCTTCGTGTGAGTTTTGTCCGTGTATAAATCTCACGAGCACGAGCCTAACAAATTTGATCCCAGAACGCACCTGACATTCGTAAAAAATTATTTTATATTTATATGTATATCATGTACATATGTATATATTTATATATAATATTTATAATGAGGCGGTTTGCTACCAATCTTGACGAATCAACTCCCTGGGAATAAAAAGATGGCACTTTTAAAGGAGATACTTCCCTTGATTGACTTACAGTTAACATTATTTTTCTCTCATTTTTATAACACTTCTTAGAAAAATATTCGTATCAAATTTAAAGAAAATTTCCAAAATTTTGCAATAGCAAATTTGCGAGACTAGTCAGTTGTGATGTTTCTCTAAACGAACTACAGTCCTCAACGTTTAAACGAAAGATTTGAAGACGCTCACAATATTCCTTTTGATTCAAAACATTGATGAATTTGTAAAAACGGTTCGTCACTAAAATTCAATAAATGTTGTGTACCGTGTGTGTTGTACCAGTTCAATCATCCCGTTGATTGGCTTCTTAAAATGTCGTTTACAACTGGAGTTGTTATATTTATTGCAAAAGTTATATAAAAATATCAAAAAAAGAAAAAAAATCAGTTTGATTGAAACAGGTTCCAGAGAACAGTCCAATTAACGCGTATCATTAACTGTATATCGATCAAAGAGTTTTCTCAGAACATTAGAGTAGCTCCTCGTTGTCGTCGACGACACCGTACATCTGCGGCCTTCGTTCTTGTTGCTGTTTCTGCAGCTCCTGCTGCTTCCGCTGTTGTAGAAGAGCGATGCTGGCAGCTTTGTAATTGATCGGCCCGTATGAACGGTAATCTACGTCAGCGTAGTCCAGGTCCGAAAATTCGGGTTTGAAAGGCTGCGTCCAATGAAATAAAAGAACGAACAAATTTAAACGAAACAGAAATTCCCTTCAGCAACTTCTGCAAAATATTTACTTTCACGAAAATCAATCTAAAATTGTTTACATGTTTCTCGCAATGTTGCATCACGTTTACGTGTTTACGTTGTTCTTTTGCAGTTACCTTTTTAACACCTCCGTTGCACTTATACTTATTTTCACTTTATCAACGATTCTTTTTCTGGTCCGTCATTTTTATCATTCATCAAAGCAGTTTTACTGACATTCGATCGCAAAGCTTTGCCGTTTAATTAATGGCGATAAATTGACTCGAATTAATGCCAAAAAATCATTTTACATCGAACAAAATCACTCGACTAGTTTCACGTCGCTCTTTGAACAATGATAACAATTTTCTGGAGAATAATTGAATTGAATTGAAAAGCAAATCAAAATGGCATATTTGTCATTTCACGGGAAAAGAAGGTACGGAAAAAGCACGACAGCCTGTTAACGAAAGCCGACGAATGCGAATAATTTTTTGTCCGATATAATATTTGCGATGCTCGACTATTTCAGACATTCGATATTCGTTACATTTTTCATCAATATTTGTAATCCGCTCGGCGAAATTTCTACAATAAAATGTAACAGATGTTAAATTAAAATAACAGGTTGGCACACCGCGTCCTTCAGCAGCGATTTTCATCGAATCGCTTACGTTCCTGTCTGCCTAAGATTTTAATGGTCGGTCTTTAATGAAAATTTTCGATTCAACGAAATGAAACACGCGAAAAATGTCGCGCAAAAAATTACCAGCCATGTTTAATTAAGATTTTTATCGTCCCGTCTTTTTTTCGTAACTGTTTGCTGCAAAATTACGCAATTCTGTTGTGGAACATAACGCACAACCACCAGTGATTCTTACTTGTTTCTAACAGACCCGTGCAGACCGAAACTTTTGCGCACGATCACTTTTCTTTTAAAGGCCAACAGCGACGTTGTGCGAATTAATTTAATCAAACTCCGTTAATTCATCTGGTTCGCATTCTCCTCTTTGTTCTTGGCAAATTCGTTTGATTCGAGGCTATAAAAAATGATTCGATATTGGGTTTGTGCACGAATTTATTCATATATCTAGATATTGGCTTACTTTTATTGCACACATGAGGACGATTCGCGTTCTTTTTTTTCTCTCCCGCTATATATCTATTGCATATTAATTTGTGTACCCCGTAGAGACAATAAACATGCGACTTCGCGCGCCGTAAAAGAGCAAGGTTAATATTTATACGAGTGAGATCTTGTCATTTTTCTGAACAACGCGGTAGTAAAATTTCGAAAGTGGCGACCGAATGAAAATTTCATTCGTCCAAGTCCTCGAGCATTTTTACTTGGCCACAACTCGAATTTATTTCTCACGCGTGACATTCGTTTCAAATTTTGAGTACGCGTGTGTTTTTTCATGAGCGAAGTCGCGTTACGCGAGCCTGTACCGTTGGTCGAATCGCTCGAATAAATTGAACGATTTCCTCAAGGAAACAAATGTGCTCGGTGTCAGCGAAAATAGCGGTTGAAACTACTTTCAATTTCAATTGCCGCAAAAGTCGACCAATTTAATCCGACCGATTAACGGACCTTTTCTTTTTCATGGAACGAGAGGAACGTTGATATTAATGAGAGTCAAGTTGTTCAAAGAGCCGCAATCGATAATAAACAGTTGTCACGATCGCGCAGTCAAGCCCGCTTCATAAAAAGAATAATGGGTTAGAAGTATTTCGTTATTGAATTTCCGGGTACAAATGAACAAACAAAATAAAAGAGACGCGACGAGTGTCTGGATTTTCTGTGCACGCTCAAGTGACTACTTACGGAGGTATTGATGCTTTAAGTCAAAGGCAGACAAAAGAAAGAGATAAGAAAAATAAATAAGCACGCCGACGGGTAGAAATGCAACGGTGAAGCTTACGTAAAATAACATCTTTGCTCGAATACCAGAATAACTGCTTTGAGGGGTATTAATTATTATAAAAAAGAAAAAGAAAGAAACAAGATAGTGGAAAAAGTTTAACGATTTAAATATTTCATTACGCGAATTGTCTACATTTCTGTGCTTGAAATTCATTGCATAATCGTGCGATAATGTAAAAACATACCTGTTTTTTATTATGAAAAATTGAAATCATTTACTTTACCATATGCAGTTCTAAGTAATTTTATGCAGTTTTGAGTTTTAATATGAAAAGATATATGCTTATAAATTTGAAAGTTATGATTGCACGTACTTTCATCTTCTAAAGTCTACGGAAAAATCGGAAAAAGTATCATATCGCTTTAAGGTACTGAATTGAAGGCAAACATTTTTCCTGTACATTAAATCTATTTGAAAGTCCCGTAACTTCAGAAATGAAAGAAACAGTAAAATGTTTTTACATTTTTGGAATTATTTTGAACTCTTTACTTCGAATAACATGTTTTTTTAATTCGTGAAATAACTTTTTTTGCTCTGCAACTTTTCTTTCAGCCGAACAATTATTATAAGCGAATATAAACAAAATATGACGATATTACGCGTAAGGAGTTTCATTTCGTATGAAAAATAAAAACTTGACGCGATCATTTGTGGAATGAAAATTTATTATATCCGTGATAATACTTATTACGGAAATATTAATAAATGTTATTTCAAAACTAAAATAGTAATTATATTTAATGATATACTTCCTGTTTTCATATGCACGTAGTTTCGAAAATTAAAGAAATAACACGCACGATTAATAACATTCAAAAGCAGTACCAAAATGAAAAGCCACACAAATGAAAACCACAAGTAATACAAAGAAGCCATACACTCAAGCTATTAATATATATATTAATTTACATTATTAATTGAATGGTAAAGGATTATTTAAAAGGCTTGCTTCCCTTTCATGAACGTACAATAGCAATTGCATGTGTCAAAAAAATGAAACAAAAAATGGTTCATAAATTGCGACACTTGTTCTTCAAGAACGATTTTATGCGTATCGTTAATACTGTTATAAAGGAAATAATACATTTATATTCGTTTGTAGAAAAATATTGTACTTGATCGAAGTGTTTCGATCTAATTTATTCCACCTTTCAATTGATTTAATGTTTAATCAAAGATATTTCCCACAATAGCTCAGCCTTATTGTTCCGTCATCTTTCAAGAGATGCTGATAAAATTACCGTCAACAAGATTCAAATACCTATGAACTGTTATGAACCATGACATATTTATTAGTATTCAGGTATAATTAGCACCAGACCGTCTGAAGTGAAACTTTATCAAATTAATGACAATAATTTATGGAATTAAAGCATTCAAAATGGAGATTCGTTTAAATTTCTATCATTCTCCATAATTTCAGCAGATCAACATTACAAGCTTGTTCGACTTTCTTTAACTTGTTCTTTCATTTTATAAATTATTGTCATATTTTGGTATTCTTTATTATTTGCAATTTCATATTTCATCTTTGTTTGCAACCTGATAAAAAAGGTATGAGACGTACCGAATTTGTCACGAGTCTTATTAAAGTTTTTGGGAACATGTGAAAATATGGAAAAAAAAGGGGAGTCGAAAAAGTTGACAAAATATACAAAAAATAATACACAATTAAAAGTAATACGATTACACCGATGAATCATTATTCGAGGTGTATTGCTAAAGTTGTTCTAATTTCGGTACCCTTCCTACCTTCAGACGTCGATCTCTTGACCAACGTCCCGAAAGTGCAGTTCGGCGTACTGCGCGATTGATGGCGTGGACGAGGATTTGCCATCCCTGCTCGAACTGTTGGTTTTGGAAGTTTTGTTCCGGGCCTTGACGAGCGAATGGTCCGGATAATGCTGAAGGTTGTTACCACCGCCGTTGTACCGGCCTTGCCGGTGTTGCTGTGACGCCTGGTGGTATTCCTGGGGACACTCAGCGATCGCGTCCTCGTAGTAATGGGGGTACGAGATCTTGAAGCTCTCGGGTATGCCGAGTTCCTGATCGACCAAGTCACAGTGGAGCGGCTCGTTGGGCTGACGTCTCCGCTGTTTCTGGTGCTTGCGGTCGTTACGCTCGTGCTTCCGGTGCTTCCGGCGCTCGTTGCGCCTGGCACCACCTGAACGATTGCGTCCGGAACGCTCGTAGGTGGAACTGTCATCGACGCAATCCTGCACAAGCGAGAGCAAGGTGGGCCCGTCGCTGTCGTGAGCATGCGCGGGCATATTTGCTCGCAGTTGGTGGTTATTTGTGGATTGCACGAAGGACGTTTGCAAGGGACTTACCACGGACGAGGAGTGGTACAAGGTACGGGTTAGTGGCAGTGTTAATTGGCTCGAACTGTTGCTTGGCATTGGGTAACCATACTGTTGCATCTCCTGCTGCTGCTGCTGCTGGTGCTGTTGCTGATAATGCTCTTTGTAGTCGCATATGCTATTTGTCTGCAACAGTTGGGGTTAGTAATGTGGCGTGGTTAGATTCACACTTGTGTTAAAACGTATCGGTTACTCGGGTTAGCAGCGAATTGAGTTTGAGTAATAGTTAGTGAGAAAATTTCGCAAGAAATTAGTGGTTTCCCAACTTAAATAATTAAACGTGTTAAATTGTCAAGTGACTTGTTAAAATTAGGACTACATACACACGATAAGAACATATTTCTTTTTACTTTTACACGCAGATGTGTCTTTTAGGCAATATAAAATATTGTATTAAAGTTTATAATGAAATGAAAATGTTATATTACAGATGGATGTCACTAGTCTTATTTATAAAGTAAAGAAATTATCAACAGTAAAGATATTAGTTTCGTAAAATTGAACTTTTGTATTTCAGTATATTAAATAATAACAAATTGGTCTTGTAATAAATACGATATTAAATTGAACGATCTGTGGTAAATATAAACTAATATTAAACTCGGGAATTGAAAAAATTCTTTGTATTAATAGCAACATAGTGTAATAAAAAAAATTTTATTTAAAATTTCAGATTTGTTTGTGAAATACTGAAATAAAACATTAGACGGAAGAAAAGTTTTGTTGTAATGAATTATTCATAATTCTGTTCATTGCTTTGGAATCACTTTTAATAATCATTATTAAAAATTAATGCATTACAGATAAAATTTTGAGAATGTTTAAAACACGTTTTACTCGAAAAAAATATTTACGTACTAGTATATTTATTATAAGTAACTCACATATATGTACTTAATTAATGTAATAATTCTTTAAATTACAGAAAAGTTAAGTAGAATAGATATAACAAAACTGGTTAGTTTTCTATTAAAAAATGTATTTTTTAAATTCCTTTTAAAAATTACATTTAATTGTTGCATTGCAAATGTGTTACATTAATATTTTTATGAAAATTAAAAATGGTAGTTTTCATGAATCATTAAGAACAAAAAGAGTAAAATGTATTAACTTACAATACAGTTTGTTTTGTAGGAAGAAATTTTTCAACGAAAATAAACTTATTTTTGATAAACATTTTATGAAAATAAATTTTGAAATTTATACTGAAAACTCTATAGTTAATCATGACAAAATAATTTTCAGCTGTATTTTTTTATTAAATCTTAAACTAAACAAGTGAAAAGTGTCTTCACAATATATTTAAATGTTTACAATGTAATCTGACTGCCCAAGTGTGTCAACTTATTTCAGTACAAAATTTCGTATACTTTGGATTAAACACCCGAGAAACCATAATTCATTAAATGGACTTTCGCAAACTAATTTACTTTCATTGTAGAAGATACAAAACACAGAAGCAAATAATATGAATAAACTTATTTCAGAAGCCACGTGACCTAAACTGTATATTTGTTTATTTTATTATTTTTTTAGATGTCAGATTTTTTGCAATGTAAATCTTACTAACTTTTATTAATTTTAAACGAATCTAATAAAGTGCGTTTTGTCATTTATGACGATGAAGTTAACAATTCAAATTTCAAATTAGTGAATTTAATATCATTGACAGTTTAAAATGAAATGGTTGTATAACGTGCAAAATAAATAAAACAAAATAAGGCAAAAAACTTTACTGGTTTTTGTAGATTAGTTTAAGCTTAATCAATACTGCTTTTGCTTGGATTTAATCAAATATGAGTCAGACCTAAATATCAACAGCTTTATCAGACTGTCTAAATTACCAGAACAAATATTGATGGATTCTCAAAAGGACTTTTTTCCTTTTTTAAATAATACATGTGAAATTAATTTTATAAACGAACGTTATATTTTAAAATAAAACTATATTAATAACATTGTAAAAATAAAAATTGAGCATACAAAATAGTGAATTAAATTGTATTATTTTTCGTAATTATTTAATCGCTAAATATGAATATATTATAAAGTTGTTCTAATAAGTTCATGCATATCAATAATATTATATATTAATTTCGAAATTAGTTGATAACTCAAATTAAAAATAAAAATAATGTTGTTAACGGTGTATTATTTCTGAGCCATGAAATATTTTAACAAAGTTTATATTGCAACATTATATAGCGACCTAAAAAGTACATTATGATAATTTCGATTATTTTGAAACAAATCGAAAAATTTAATTCATCAAATTAGAGGAAATGTTGACAAAAAAAAACAAAACAACTGAAATTGTACGTTCTCATACCAGTGAATTTTTACACGCAGTAAAAGTGAACTTACTCAGGCTTAAAATTTGTTTACAACTTGAAGAACATCTTTTTTTATGCGTGCGTTTCAGGAAGTAAATTTTACTATTATTTACTAAGTTTTTACGAATGCGAATAAGTGAAAATTCACTTTTTCATACGAGAATATTCAGTTATTACCGTTAAGTGGAAAACTTATGACTTTTAAATAGACGCGTATTAAATTATTGAGTTTGATTGAAGTAATTTATTATATAAACAAATAAATTATTTGCATTATAAACCTTTCGATACATATATTTTTGTTATATAGAGCAAACTAGACCAATATAATTATATACAGTTATTGTACGATTCAAAAAAAATAAAATTCAAAACTTGTTAAACATTTTTTCTACTGACTATGAGAAAACTGTAACTTATGGCTGAAGCATTTATTTTGACAGGTGTCAATATTTCAGTGACTTATTTTGCAGAAAATATATGTAGTTACTTATGATAAATATATGAGAATGAAAAAGATACTTATACATAACATTTTATTTGCGTTTGCTTATTACGCTTCTTATTTTAAATACAATTTTTTTATATTTCTTAAGGCCATTAGTAAAAGTACCATTATTGTTAAAATTATACTACTTAACATTGATCATCAAGTATTTAGTTAAAAAGTATTAATTTCAATCCATTTCGGATCGTTCACCAATTCATATTTAAAGATTTACAATCGACAAGTACAATTTATTACATTTATTTATAATATTAATTTCATCAACTTTTTGTAAACAAGCGTATATATCATTGTGAAGTTTTTAACATCGCCTTGCTTCTGCGCATTAATTCGTATCAAAAACTATACATCAAACGCAATTCTTTTATCCGCCAAATGCAATAATTTATTTGTCACCGAAAATCAGAACTGACAAAAAGTTGAACAGTTCCCGTAAGCTCGAATCGAAATCTTCATTGACTTTTCTTCGTGAACTAATGTTAGATTCTCTCCAATCAAGATCCTGGGACGGAAACGACATTGTTAATTACCACCAAATCTGGTACATCTGGATCAGCGAACTCGGAATGTGGGTCTCTTCTTTCTATACACAGAACGAGCCGGATGCATTAACCAGATAAGCACGATAAGAAAGTGGAACGAGTAGACGGGCAATTAATTAAGGTGATGTTACGTAAGGTAGATCAAGCATGTGATGTAAAAAGTTGTAATTTAACAGAGACTTACTTGGCGCGTGGCTGGACAAACATGCGAGGCTCACGTCCACGTATTTGCGCATAGCTTCAGGAGGAAGAATAGAGAGAACGGATAATACAATGGACAGTGGAGGGAATTCGGGGTGGCCTCATACTTTTTAATGTCAATTAAGACTCGAGCGAGGTTTAGGCACATCCTATCGTTCCAACACTCGCTAACATATCGGGACCGATTATCGCCGGGCTCGATCTTCCGCGGTTATCTGCAAGCACAGCGGTGTTCCTGCGTCATTAAACTTTGTAATATTACGGAAGATTAGATTAAGATTTGCGGTATTTTTTTTTTCATCAGTGATCCGTGTTTTGTTTCTAAGATAGTTATGACGTCTGGCAAGATAAAGAAGTGTTCGTAACTGACTTACTCGTGTGCTGTTTTCAACTGATTCAAGAGTGTAGGTTTGAAGTTGTAATTCATTCGACATTAATGGAAGTTGGATGAAGTGAATTGCAGTTTGTGTGTTGTTGAAAAGAACTCGATTATTATTAATCAGATTAATGGCAACAGTGCTAAACTATGAGAACACCAACTCTTTAAATGTTATTCATGGGATACCATTAAGTGGAAGTTAGTATCAGTCTGAGTTCAAGGTTGCCTAGTTCAATCAGGTTGAATGTTAAAGCTGTCTTTTGACCTATGTTAAATGCTGAGACAACTACGGTTTTCAAACCTGAATGTACAGTTCGGTTTAAAAGTCAAACACTCCAACAATTTTGCATTTTATTTCGTAATATCCTATTTGTATCTTTTCAGTTAGCGAATTGCAAGTAGAAATGTCTTTAAAAACCGAAATGTATCGCACTTGTGGTACTAGTCAAAATGGTACATTCTGGTACAATGCATTTAATTGAAAATTGGTCTATGAAAGGCAAATAAGTTGGCATTTTCAGGCGTTCAATAATTCGTGGGAAGAAGAGAGAAAAAAATTAACTTTGCGTATATTTGTTCATTTTTCAGCATGATCAACCGCGTAATGGATATGACTGAAATTTGAACCACAGGCTGGTGAAAGACGACGCTTAATAAGAGCAAACCCTTTCTGATGCTGCGAGCGCCGTATCTTAGATTTTCTGTGGACTTAATGAACGCTTATATATTTGTAAATTATAATTGTTGTAATAATAATTATAAAAGTTGTTTCATGTTAAATGTACCATTTTCAGACGCTGAATGGCCAGTTGAGGTGTCTTTTGTGAAACCTCAATGCACGTTTCTTTAGATGTTCATAGACGAATTAATTCAACCGTGTTTGACGTATGAATTTCTAGCATTTCGCGAAGTTCAAGTCATTTCTAATTACAAAAAGCTCGGTGTTTAACTGAGTCCGACTTATTACTGTAGCATCTCTTCCCCTCTCGTGATAAAAGCAACGGCCGCCAGGACCAAGAGGGCGGCACTGCGGTCACAATATTGGCGAGTGTCGGAACGCGGAGGATCTCGGCGATTAATAACAATTAGTGGGCAACAAACCTCGGCCTTAGCGTTAGTACTGGCATTGCAGGTGGCTCTTTGCTCTGGAAATATGGACGGGGGTACGTTTTGGTACGTGTGTTTCG
>JABFOX010000756.1:0-15052 GCA_022817665.1 Axea sp. ZL-2020
GAACTATAAACACTGTACGAAAAATTCATCAATTACAATGTATGAGAACCTGTCACAATAATTTACATAACGAGGACGAATTCATTACTAATGAGATAGGCGAAATGAACAACAAGTAGCTTCTCAAACTATCCTTGAATCTCATAAATAATCACGACCGTTATTGTCATTAGACTGAATGCACTTCACGAGAAATGACTTCGTCTACATAAAACTTATCGTGTGCAACAAATATGAACCACTGATAAAATTTGTGAAAATAATATTATGTTGTATAATCATAATACTAACATTTTTCATACCGCATTTTAAAGTTATATTTACTCTTAATATAACAAGTTAAATTATTAATCACCAACTAGAATATTTTTATTTTAAGTAAAATACAGTTTTCCTCTCTCTATTTATTTATCAACCGATGGCATTGATCAATTGATGGATTTAATTTTAATGAATATGTGAAAATAAATACTTAAAAATTTCACTGTTAAATGTTACAACAAAATATAAAATATCTTGTAAATAAGCATCTACACAATTATTTTATAATTCTTTTATATACACAGATATTGAACTTACAAAAAACAAAACAATTAACGTTAATACATAAAATACTTTCATATTATTACACATTTTCTTATTAAATTTATTTATAAATAATAATAATTCAATGATTTCGAAATTTAAATTTAACATAGGAAGATCTTAAATTATACTTTAACTCCATTGATAAAGAAAGTGTAGCTACTTAAGCATAATCTTTTGAATCATTTAGTCGTTCTTTGCGGATTTGAAATGTTAAACATCTTTTCATTATATTTCTGGCGTAACTGCTTTTGAAATTTAAACGATAACTGATATTATTGCATTCAATACCGAATTTGCCCACATTTTTTGTATGTATAGCGTAAATTATATTTAAGAATATATTTATATTTATAATACAGCTCTCCTCAATTTGTGACAATTAGATAATGGCAGGTTAACATTTCTTAACATAATAAACCGTGTTTCCATAAATAATCACATGATCTTATTTTGCGATCCTTCTCTTATTCTAGCACAATTTGCATCCAATTATACACGTAGGTGCGAACCGTTTTATGTAAGACGTATGAGTATTATTTACGTAATTTTAGCAAATCTTAATAGCCTTTGTACTTTAAGTTAAATATTAACTTTCACTCAAACTTATACGATTAGCATATCTTTAATTTAAATACTTCACAAACAAATAATTTTTTATTAACACAGGAAGACTCATTCAACAATATTACATACGAATTTGGTTGTGTTCCGGACATCAGAAATTTTACAACAGAATGTTAGGTGAATTACAAAAAAATAAAAAATGTGAATCTTCATCGTTGAAAAATACCCTCACATAACAAAAATTATTTTGATCTTTCGATTATCAAAAGCACTATTATGTTCAACCTGATGTTTTTCCTTAAATTTCCATTTTCTCTTTTTACATGGCTAACTGCAAATTACAATTAATTAAAAATTATATGATTTTACGTGGTTGACTTATAATCAGCTGCTAAAGAAATGCAATAACGAATCACTTCGTAAACACCCAGAAAGGGTACGCCAACTATATTTAGTATTCGTTTATAGTAATAAACACCGCGTCGTGACTCGTGAATTTTTATAATTATAATGGTGACGATGACGATACCCAATTTATCGACAATTTCTCGCGGTGCCACACGATTCCTTCGGTAATGAGAATCTACCGGCGGTTCGAGCTTCCGTGTACCAAGGATCGAAGTAAATGAGGCTTTCTAATAACGATACATCAGTAATTTTTTCAACGCTTCGTGTTCATCGAAGTTATTGTATAACTCGCATTATCGAGTAGCGACTTGTTAATTTCCGCTTTAGATCCATCGTTTCATTACACGAGATCTATCTCAAACACATCATTCGAACGTCCGCCATCTATGCGTCTCTTAACTCGTGTAAAACTTTCGAACGACACTAATTGAAAAACATCTTTCTCGAGTCCTTAATTGGCCATCTGATTGAACAATAATAATCACATTCCTCTACTGATCAAGCTCGCAGATGCAAGATTGATTACGAATGCGATTACTTCATTATGTATTGTTGAATGTTACTTCCTGATTACGGAACTTCTGGAACGATTCAAATAACTTTAGCGCACAATAATACTGTGTAGAAGCACTTAGTTTAACTACAAAAAAAAGACCGTCACTTTTAATCGTTTCGCTGTAAACACTGATTTATGGGAAGCTGCGCTTAATAAAATAGTTAATTTTGTTTTTTACCATAATATATGATGAGGACAACTGTGCTTATAGATATTATCTCTCTCGTGATTTATTTTTAGTAAAAATTAATATAAGATTGAAATTTATCTAAGTTAGCATCAAATTTAGTTAATTTTCTTTAAGTATCAAGCTCGACTTTACAACTTTTTATTGATACGTGAAGTTATAATTCCTTGTACATAATTTTGTTGATTCACAAAGAGTTAAATATGTTATAGATAAAAGTTTAACCAGTGGTAGCTAAACGTTCTACTGTAACAGTTTGACTGTTCATTTATTTCAATGCAAGGTGCATTATTATGAACAAATATTTAACTGCGGTAGACAACATTTTCTTCGTATATTGAAAAGAAACAAGTTGTTTTAATGATTCAACCTAAATCGTCTAAAACTAACTATTATTTTGTTTGGTTATAAATAACTTCAGTACTATCGCCAAAAGGATCTCGTATTATGGGTCAAACTGAATGTTCAGATTACTTGATGTTCGTTTGTCGAAAAAAGTGACACTTTGCTGATACCGTGCGAATATATCTCAAGATCAAGGGCAATTGCGTCAGCTCTTAGATCATTTATAGAAATAACTGTTTATTTCTTACAGATCAAGTCTATCGACTTTCCATTTTCATTGTCACATGATAAAAACGGATGTGCTATTGATAATTCCTTTTGAATCTTTAGTTGATTGTATTCCGAGAATATAACTGATTATCTTGTTCGTATTTGCAAGTTTTAACGAGAAGTCGACTTTTTATTCACCTTAATTAATTAGGACATAAAACAAAGGACGCCTAATTCAGCGAACGATGTAAGAAGCAAAATGACATTTTTGACGTAGAATTTCAATAACTTTTCAAAACAAATGAGATCCGAATTAAATCAGTACGATTGTTTTAAAGATAACGAAGCATATTAATTATTCTGATCATATGATATATATTATTAAATGGTTAATCTTTCAAACTTAATAGAATGTGTACATTTTCAATATTACTGAAATGTACACCAACTAGAATTACGAACTACATCGTAAATGTAATGTCTATTTTCTTCGTTCATTTTAAAATTAATTGCATGTAATTAATTTAGTTAAACGAAGATAGGTAGAAAAAAAACAGTTTTATGGGAAAAAAATCCAGATTAGGACGTGCATTCAAGTTTGTTCCACATGATTGTCTTCAGTACAATTGCATTAATTATTCCTTTAGTATTAAGTACTCAATCATGTTACAACTCACAATTGCAATAAAGTACGGAGTATTTTGCTTAAACGAGTAGTAATTTGAGCCACAACGTAATAGTTTATAGCACATTACTTAGTTATGTATTGCTCAGAATTGAACTGCGCTTATTGAAAGAATGTATGTTATGTGAAAAAGTGGCAAGTATTGCATTATTAATTAATGTGTGTTTTTTAAAAACGACATATTATATCATACGGTATTTTTAACTAATGATAATAATTTTTTTATGTGTATGTTATGGTGATTATTAAATAGGTACCGGCACACCTACTTTGCAGATGTAATTCAGTTGTGTTCAATAATCATACAGTAAATGATATGAAATAACCGTTCATTTATGCTAACTATATAAAAAGTACAATTGTGCTGATACAGAAAAATTTGTTTACTTTATTATGACACATCTGCTTGTTTTAACAAAAATCTAGTCAATTTAAATAAAATTATATTTGTAATTAAACCATATATAATGATCATATAAGTGCATAAACGATTTAACTACTGAAATACCGTTATGTTTCTAAAAGGAACAGCGTTAGTTGAATCAACGTTACATCAAATTTCGCATGTTTGATTAGATCTCAAGTAGAAAATAGTCTGGGCATTATTTGTTTATCATAGGGTCCTCGCCAGAATATATTTAACTTCACATAAAAAAAAAAAAAAAAACATGATATTAAGTAAAGTAAAAATAGAGAATTATGCGAAGGTTCCTTGATTAATTCTTATTCAACTGAATAACTATCCAGTAGAATGATATAAAAGTTGCTAACTAACTACAATCACATGATGTTCACGATGTTTAATAGGGCTATTACAATAAATCTGTAACTATCCTCAGTCCGGTGACAACAGGACTACATAGGTCTTTAATAATTATTTCACTAGTTTAAGTCAAGCAATTTCAGTGTGAGATCAACATAGAGATTTAAAGATGAACTTTGGCCCCGCTAGGATTGCGCGGTAATAGCAAAATCTGATTAAGATTGTCAATGACAATTATACTTTTGTGAATATCCTGGAATTAAATAGAGTTAGAAATAGCCTTAATGTGATGTCAACGATGATTTTATTACTAACGATGATTGGCTGATAAGAACATGATCTTAATGGGTCTTCTATATAAAGATTCATGACTTGCTAAGTTCGGTTAATAACACAGCAGTCTTATACGGAGTCAAAAGGTGATAAAATAACCTTCATTGATAAATCATCCTTTTTATTTACGGCATACAGATAAAACTAAATGTAAATTAATGATATTGCAAAAAATACTGTAAAAATCCTTTAACTATATTCTTTCGGGATTACTTTTATAATCTTGCAAAATACTTCTGTAAAACCAATACTTCAGAAATAAAATAAATAAAAAACAAATTACAAAATTAATAATTAATTGATAATTATTCAGTGATTAAGTATATTTTTGTAGACAAATATTAGTAAATGTAAGATAATTATTAGTGAAAAATTATTGAAATAATATAGGGAAAAATTACTTATTACATATAGATTTTCGAACATGATTAAAAATGTATATGACTTAAACAAACACAAACATCTTACAAAATACGATACATTATGATATAACATTTATTAATCTATACGATTTGTTTAAATTTTATGTACATGACGATTCAATTTTGTCATTTTTATTCGAATGTTTGATAAGCTTACTCGGTTGATAAAAATATACCTCATAAAAATTCGTTTCATTAGAACATTTATTAAAAAGAATGTTTGTTTTATTTTATTCATAATTACAGAATGTAATAATATTACGTAAAGAAAGTACAGTTAATATATATGTTAATTAAAATTTATTAATGTATTCAAATTATTAGTTTAAATTAAAATTATAATTACTAGTTTATATAAAACCTGGTTTTAACAATTTAATTTAATATATCATTCCGAAAAAAATAATATTTGGATTATGCATATAATTCTTCTAACAATAGATTGTTAGTATTATTCAAACATTATTCAATAATTATTCAATCATTATTCAATCATTATTCAAACCATATTGAGACTAAATCCGACTATACCTAATTACTGAAACGTTGTAATATAATCCTGCCTAATTAAAAATTTATTTTTGAAACACTACAGAAGCCGTCCTAAAATCGCCGGACTCTAACTAGAGACATGAATATTATTAAAACCTTGCAGTGAATGCTTTACTATCACCCGACTATGACTAGCTACAGAATTATCGTGAAACACCAATAGAAGCAATTCTCATATAACCAAGCTCTGAAAAGTTAAAAAAACAATAAAAACCTGATGTAGCCTGTTTATTTCTCAGCTATGGGTAAACAGAAATTAATCAAAAAAACTTAATAGGTTATTTCAATAGCCTTTGCAAATACCAAACCATATTGCGACAAGAATATATTTATTGAATAAAAGTATGCTAAATTTATTTTCTGTTAATAGTCAATATATTACAGTAAAAATAAATGATATGTTAAGAAGAAACCGAAACGACTTAGTAGTAAATCATTTGATCGAAGGTGCATCGAATCTAAATTCGAATCATAGTCATGATGAATTTTTTCTTAGTTATGCAAATTATAAATTGTAATGTTTAGAATTATATTAACTTCCTCTGTAATTATAAAATAACATGACGAAAAATATAACAGAATTTAGTTAACAATACATAATGAAGTATATTGAGTTATTGTTTGATTTAATCTTTTAAAAATTAAATTTATTTAATAATAGACGATATTCAATTAATAATAATAATAATAATAATAATAATAATAATAATAATAATAATAATAATAATAATAATAATAACAATAATAATAATAATAATAATATACAACCAATTATAATTAAATATTGTATTGTATAAGTAAATATTGTTTCGTAATTGAAAAATAACATTGAATAAACCATAAAACAAAGTTGATGCATCTTTTATAACTCCTAATATAATAGTAGTTAACTGTCTTAAATTCATTTCTTAAAATAAGAAAAAAAATGATAATGTTAAGGATATAACATTATCTTGAATGATCTCTCTAAAATGTTTATTTTTTAACAGACTTCCATTAATCATTCATTTAAATTCCCGTAACTAGCGGAAAGTAGGATTAAAATATTTTATTTTAATTACGCATACAATTGTTATTTTCTTTATAAGAAAACGACTTTTGATAAATTTATTTCTTTTAAAAATGTCGAAACTATATTATTTTAATTATACTGGTAAACCTTTAAACAATCAATTGTTGTTGATAACGAAATTATCTTTCAATCCAAATTTAATACACGATATCAGTAGTATATTAGATGAATCTAGCGATAAAAATCCGTTTAAAGAGCATAAACATATATATACATATATTTTTTGAGTAGATGAATTCGACACATCGCATAAAAAATATAAACAAAAATAACGCCACTAATGATCAATTATTGTTAGTCATACATATATTATATGTAGTTGGAAATATTTGTTTAAAGTATTGTGTATTGAAAATTGTCTGATTTTGTGAAATAAAACACATTATGCAAAACAATATTAAAATGTTTGGAATGTATTGCAACACACGCACCACTCTGCCACCAACGATGTTTTGTTATAAGTAGAATGCATGCAAATGGTACTAGCGTAAACTTTATGTCAACGCATGCTATTATTATTCTCATGCACTCGTATTCACCATGTACAACGCATGACACTCGATCAAAAAACACGCAGCTTGTATTAAGTAATTACGCATCACGAAGTTTATTCAGCGTAGCGATTCAACAACCACGCAGCTATCCCGTGTAAAGTACAAGTACCTGTATAAATTGCATCTTCATCGATTATAAATTACATACGAAAAAAACTTAAAAGACGGCCTTGAGCGTATGTTCAGTTAGAGTTCAGAACTTGTAATTTATAAGTTACAACTGCCGAAATTATTATACGCCTGTGAATTATAACTGGAGATTGCCTAACGTGATTTTAAGTGCATATTGGCGACACGGTGATTGTATTGAAAACGAAGATTTTGGCTCGCCACGATTATCCCGCTGACTTTAGCAATCGCTTAAGTTCACGTGGAATTAATGCTCTGTTACAGAACAGTCAATTTTTCCGCAGCATCGAAGAAATGAATGAAAATTTTTCGGTCAGTTTCATAATCCTAGTCTTATCTGTATCATGTAATTTTAAATTGAAACTTTAATTGAATAGTTTATTGATCGATTTCTTCACTGAACAGAATTAAAAAAAACAACATGACGTATACATTAGCCAAAAAATAGCAACAAAAACAATAGTATCATCATAATCACTATTATCATCTAATACTGAACAGGACAGAAAAAATAATATAAATAAATTGAATAGGTACAATGTACCAAAAAAAATTGAATTAAAATTATATAACTCTAAAACGATTACATTAAATCATCTGATTTAAATTTGTGTTAATCAACATGGACTAATTCAATTAGACTACTGAATTTATTTGCTTCTTTGTAAGATAGTTTATTAAATGTATGAAAGTTTTCACAGAATAATAACTTGTGCAGTAAAAAGTTTGATAATTTTTTGTGATTTGAGGATGAACGTTTAATTTAATAGTAAAAGTGATATCATTACTACAGATTCTACCGGATAGGATATTGTTCAGAAGAACTGTGTCAAAGACCAGACGTTTAGTACTCATTTTATTTAAAAAGTGTTTGCTCAATTAATTCTTTTATTATCAGTATTAATTACGACTTTCATTTTATTTTTGATTTGTATCTATGGCTTTTATTTGTCGATAGATTTACAACTGTAATTAAAATTACGAACAATTTTTCTGTTGACTTATCAGCATCATTTTTGAAGGACATAAAAATGAGTAACAAAACTTGTTACTTTGCAATGAACATTAAATATTTTTTTTCTACATATTTTGTGTATATGAGATGTGAAACACTTATGCAAACTTCCGCATTTTCTTTAACTGATGTAATCTTATAGATTCTCTTCTGAATTCGCGAATGGTTTTTTTTTTTTAAATTACGTAATAATTATTCATACATTCATGAATTCTATTGTATATTTTTCAATGGTTTAACAAAATTGCATAAGAGAAATTTTCATATAATAAAATCTTAAATGAACATTTGATAAAGATGCATTCTACATCTTTCGCACGCCAATAACCTACTTTTGATTAATAAAATTCAAATAATCAATAATTAATCAGATGTTAATATGCTTAACATTGCAATTCAAGAACTTGAGTGTTACTTCACAAAACTACAATTCTTTCTTTAATAAATTAAAGATTATCAATCTGATTCACTTTTGCCACTTTTAGTCTACACTACTAAACATTTTACGTCACGACTGAAGTTATGTTAGGAACATATGACTGTAAGAGATCTATTTATTACAAATTATTCCACTAGATTCGAGCGCTTCGAAACTTTCCCTCGTATCAGACAAGTACGTTTACTCGAATGTGCAACGATGCCAACTCACGTTATTGATACAATACCTTACGTTGACTACCGGAGGCTGCGTCTTTCTTGCGCAATAGTTTTCTTAGCGTCATATATGCGAAACCTACGTTGACGTTTAGTCACGCATACGATACCGACCATTATGTCGACACACCTTTTTCTTCCGATGGTCACTTTCTTTTCGTCTTACTTAAGGTATACAAATCTCCCACGTGTTTCGCGACACGTCCGCAAAGATGTGACACAATATTGTATAAGATTTCTGTCCACTTTCATACATAGGAAGAAAATCGCGAATCTTAATTGCAGTCGTCGACCTTCATAGATCAAACTGGATATTGAAGAATAGATCAGCAAATATTAGAAATCAATAAGATTCCATATTAAGAACCAATGGTGTTGCATAATAAATCACAGTGTCACAATATTATAATGGAGTATTTTCATTTTGACATAACATTCCAGGTGCTTCAAATAGAATGCATACAAAAATAAAATTAACAATGTGAAAAAGTAATACTTTAATAATTCTAAAGAAATGCACATTCGTTGCAATATTAATGATGTAATGCAACATGAAATAAGATGAGTCAAAAATCCACAAATTAAATTTTTTATATAAATTGTTTAAAAAAACATTTTTTGGAAACTAATAATGTAAAGAATAACACCTTGTAATTATTATTCGTCAAGAAAAAATGACACTAATTTACCTTCGAAGTGTAGGATCATAATTATTATTAACTAATTTTCTTCGATGTATTATTTATAATAAAATTATCCACACTTTTTACACCGCAAACGTTTATTTTCAATTAATTAAAATTTTATTGCTTTATATTATTTATACTCAAATTGCAACGAGAAATTATTTATTAAAAAATAAGTTTTTCTACGATAAAAATTGAGAAATCTTATTATTTTTGTAATTGATCGATCGTAAAATAAAAAGACAATCGGTATGATGATCTGCGCGTGTTTTTCAATGTGCGCATTGATAATCTTTCTTTAATTTGTCTTATATCTACTATTCCGCGGCAAATTATGCATTACATAAATATTGCATGTATCTGCGCTTGTAACAATCGCTCGAAGAAGCGGCAACTACACCTGTGTCATAAATCACTGAGCAGTCCATATGGTTTCTAAATTATGTCAAGTATACATTGCAAGGGCTCGCACGAAACAACGTGCAATTAACCAATCATAGATGTTAGCACCCGCGGACTATGCGTATCATGCAATGATCGTGATAGGTCGATTACTTTCTGTACATTTATTTCCCGCGGACCGCATTGTCGGCATTGCGTCGCACTTTTGCCGAGTGAACAAACTTGTTAATTTCTGCCAAGTGATTGCACGTCGATTATTTACAAGAAAATGGGATAGGGATTTGCGAAGAAAAATATCAAATGCATGAAAAAGCCTTGACCGAACACAGGAGCTGACTAACTGAATAGTGAAAAAGCTGATATTAATATTGCTCTTGACGGTGGCAATTATGAATTTAAGTACGTGAAATGTTTACGAAAATATGTCTTAACTAATACTTAAAGCGCTAATTTGCATTTCGGTTAATCATTATAACTAATTAATATTAAAGTATACGGTGACACAAAAAAAACTGTTTTCACTTTGTTACAGTTAACAATTTTGTTGTTTCATAATAGTAAATTACCAGAATTGAATCAATGACTGTCATAATAAAATTCATTTGCAAACATTGTGCCTCTATTCAATAATTAAAAATACGATTAGGTTGTTCAAACAATATAATAAATTAGTTTTAAATAAATATAAAACAAATTATTTACGTTCTTATTTTAACAAACTACAATTAAGATGCAATTTTTTAAAACACAACAAATATAATAATATTTATAAATGATTATAAATTGTACAGTTATTAACTTTTCGACTATGATTAAAAATTATTACATGAAACGTTGTATTTAATTATATTATGTTGAAAACTTCACGCGCATAATATTCAAGTATCATCTTATGTGAAATATTGAATGTATAATATATTTGTAAAGTATTATGACGAATTATTCATGAATCTAAAATTCGTCGTTATATTTGTAATTGGTTACCAATTATTGCTAACAAATAATTTATCTAATTCTAAAGACATCATTTATTCTAAATGCTCTTAACAGTATTTAAATTATGTTACTTATGATTCACGTAAGACAATTCATTATTATTTGAATTACATGTGCCTAGTTGAAGAATCGCACTAAACGAATGGAAATATCCTAGAATGCAGTTATATTAATAATATTCAAGTTTTATTTAACATCTGCATCAAAGTTATCGTTTGGTAATCTATCAACGATTTAGTATGCATTAAGCTATTTTCATTATGAAATTTATTTAAGTGCGTCTATAAAGGAGCACACGTAAAGACATTAAATGAAAATCGTTTCTGATTGAAACTTTTATTTAGAACAGCAAAATTTTCTATATAAACTAAATAGTTTCAGTTTAGTACCGTAATAAAGCGTATAATAATGCATGGTGTTTATTAACATTAAAAGCATGCATGATGTAATAAGTAGACAATATATTTTGTGTGTATTATGTATATATATTTACAATCTACAATTAAATAATAATATATATAAAGGGTATACAAAGATATGTAAATAAAAATGCATAAATGATGTATAAATACATCATGTATACGTTATCAATCAATAAACACGTTTATTTATATATATTAACGTATTTTTAATGGTTTATAAATCCACGATCCGACATAAACAGCTAACATAATAAAATTATCATAATTAACGTTTCTAACTTTTTTATTTCAATAACAAAAATTTTATATTTAAATTATGAATTTGCAAACAAACATTAATAGAGAATTTACAATTTTATTATTTTATTGTATATATAATTTAACTGGTTCAGAGCTGTTTTTAAATGCATAGCGTCTTATTCATATGCTTTTACATATAATATTTCTAAACTAAGTGCCTTTTTTTAGTTGTTTTCTCCATGTAAAATTTGAAAGTGATTAAAAACCAATTCACGATTTTGATTTTCTATTCCGGAAATTTAATTTTTGTCTATTTTCAATGTTGTTATATGTTTTAAAAAAAGCATTAATAACAGAAAATTCATTCTTTTCTATACGTATATAAAACGCAAGAAAGACAATATGAATTAGAAAATTCATTTAAATGAATAATGTTATATATATAATAAAATATGTGAAGATAAATATGTATAAAATATATATTAATCTTATATAAATCACATATTAATTTTTTTAAAAACAAATAACTTAAATTTAAATACAACATAATACTTGGCAATCCAAAACATATTAGAATTGCTTATAGTTTTAATTATAAATATAAAAGACTAAATAATAAGATAATAATACGTAAATTTATAATTTAATAACACATTTATTAATAAATAATGTACGTACGTGATAGAATGAAATTCAAAAATATGGTTTTAATTTCTTTCTAATGAATCCAATAAAATTATATGGATGTGTTTCATATTTATTTGTACCATTTTTAAATCATACTGCATTGATTTTTCTAGAGGTATATAAATTCTTTAATTTCTTATCCTCTGTCAGCAAAAAAATTTTAAATATTTAAATAAGTACTCAATTAAAGTATTATTCAATGTGAGCATAAACTTTTCAAAATGAAAAGAAAGAAAGAAAGAATGAATGAAAAATAATAAAATGTTTTGTTTTTAATTAAAATTCTTTAAATTTTCTTTGGATTACAAAAATTTTCTAACTCTATTTAGCATTTCTCAAAGTTGTTAAAATAAAGAAACATTGACATTTTTGGATAATTTACGAGCAAACTCAAATATTCTCATTATAAAAATGAGAAGATATGAAACAATTTATCAAAAAAGTGACAATTTTTCCTTTGATTGATATTCAAAGTTCGAACTTCATACATAGGTTTTTTCCATATAAATACCGAGTTAAAATTTTACGGCAAAATAAATAATTTAAATTATAATATTTTGTTAATGTTTTTATTCTATTAAATATTAAACTTCTTTTTCTGTTACTCATAAAGTGTCACCAACACAATTTAATGATTAATTAAATATTTATAGCTTTAATTAGTGATTTAATTAATTGTAAATGCATTCGAAAAGAAACGGCATTTCCGTCAATTTTCGACAAAAATCCCAATCGAATAATTCAATGAACATTAATGAAAGCAAGAATTTTTTGTCAGATACGATGAACGACGGTTGTAGATAGGGTCACCTTGTTATACAAGGCTGTACAAGTGCTTACAAGATCAACACATCGACGTAAGCGATTTTTTGGTGGGAAATCTTTTACAACCATTGCCAAATTGTTTCGAGTGACAAACAACCGCAACAGTCAGACGATCGATGAAATGGTCAAACAATGGTCAATTCTTAACTAACAAGCTAAGGTAAAAGGTGAACGAAGTCAATACCTTCGATTCATGGACACTGTTTGGGATCATCAAGATTGTTGGTAGCAGGACGATAAATCTTGACACCGCGTGCGATCTCATTATAGGTCGCAAATGAACGAGTTAATCTGTTAGCCTCAATCGCATAGGGTGCTGAGTCAAAATCAAGAGAAGCAGTAATTAAACGATAAGTTTTAAATTAACCGATCAGTAACTAACCCATAATTAATTTCCATTAATGACAAATGTTTTTACAAATGCTGATAAATGGTATTTTCATAAAGTTACAGGATTCATAACTTTTATTCATGATTCACTTATCGTATTTCTTCACCACGGTAGTTAATTGTGTGTTTTCGCGCTTATTCAAAATCGTTGACTTCCTGTACACTTATTATATGTAATAATATCAATGTCCCCGAAACACACTCCTCGTTGCATACACTTGCACTCTCTTGTTTTCCTCGAGTCAACTTTTTACATTGTGTAGTATATTATTGTGTTTAAATCTATATTTTCTAAACACAGTGTGAGAATTTTCGAAACAATAGTAGAATGTGAAATAAACGTTAAATCTAAACTCGATACAGCAAACCAATTTATATTTAAGATGTGGTGTCTTTCGAAATTCTTCAGCAATCATGATGATACAGTAACGCATACTTGAGTAGAAATATCGTCTAAGAAATACTCATCAATTTTCAAAGCGCTATTTCTTACGGAATCGGTGTAAAAAAATGCTCGGTTAAAATATATCCATTTAAGCGTAAGATCGCTCTTGTTCAAAGAATTCTGTCATAATTTTACATTTTACAATATAATGTATTAAAGTACTAGTAAAAGAATAATATTACACAACAATGGGAATATATTTGATAGTTGTGCAAAAAAGGACTCCGCTGCTGTAATGTGAATAATAAATTTACCCTAAAAACACACCGCATTTATAATATATTTGAAATCTGGTACAGTGGATATTATTTATTCGTAAAGCTGTTGAAATTTTGTTGACCTTAAATTATTTTCAAGTAAAATTGATTTATCATTATACAATTTTTTCTCAGCCGTTCTTGATTATCAATTTATTAATTTATCCAATTTACACAAACGACCATGAGAAACAAAAAATACATGATTACAAATATTTCTGTTAAGGTAGTTTTATTTATTTTTTAACTCATTACTGCCATTTTATACAATGAGATGAAATTTGGTTTATTTTAAAAGTCCGACACAGCTGACTTTGTTTTATTTATTATTTGTTGAAAAAAATGATAATATACTAAATGTGGATAAATTAAATTTGATTAGGTATCATCTTATATTAATTATATTAAGTTAGATGTATGTCAATTATTATTATTATTATTAAATGTTTTTACATAGCTCTCAATAGATTTGAATTAATTGTCAACAATGGTAATAAAATGTAAATAATTACTAAACTATTAGATATTTAAAAAATATTACTCAACTAATTATAGTTAAAATAAACAATTGTAAATATTTATTGTGTAAAATAAGCAATTCCCAGATATTATAATGACAATTTAAGAATTGTCCAAGTTTATCGCGATTCTCAACATTCCCATAT
>JABFOX010000757.1:0-15050 GCA_022817665.1 Axea sp. ZL-2020
GTATTTCAGCAATACCATTGCTGGTGGTATTATTACCAAAAAAACTCCAAGAAAAAGAAATACAACTGAAAATATTCATAAGTGATTAATGTACTATATTTGTTTATAGTGGGTATATATATTGCATTATAAATAATGCGTGAAAAATTAAATTAATTAATTACCTGCTGTAAAAATTAATAGCTTTTTACTAAATGTAACATAATTCGTAATAATATGGGGATATGAATTTCTTAAATTGTTTAAGTCATCTCTGATTAAGTAGAGTAATTCTGTAATCTATAATAAAACACGCTCCGTATCAAAAGTAAATGCTTTATCATTTATGTCATGGGCAATATAAATCCTTGCATACAAAAAAAAAAAGTAATAAGTTCTGTTAAGTAGGTGATGTGTAGTCCCAACCAAGTTCGGCATTTGTAATTATTTAATGAAAAAAAGTTTGAAAATTGTACAATTTTGAAACTTGTAAACTAAGTAAGTATATAAATACTTAGTTATAAAACTAAGTACAAACGGTTCTAATAATAAATTTTATCAAAATACAGTATATATATTTTTCTTGAGATGAAATATCAAGCTTATAATCATAACCTGAGGATATTTTAAATTAATTTTATATATGACTGACATGTGAACACGTAGTTCTATTAATTTAACCGGTTAACTGTTTTTGACGAGTATCCTCATCATGAAAAATGCCCAAAATGTTGAGTTATGACGAGTATATTCGTCATAAAACAAGTAATAAATTACGTGCGACGCAATTTAGATACGCATGTTCCAAAGAAGTTGAAACAATTAACTGATTAATTGTACACTGTAGAGATTTGCTACGAAATATACTAACTTTTTATAAGTAATTGTTTATATGATTTTGAAATTCATTTTTATCATTCGAATTAAAAATTTGAGAAAATAAAAAACTGTATGAGTCAAATTCGAGTATGATAATATAATACTGATAATAATTATGTTATTGTTGTTGTTCTTTTTATTATACTTTGTTTTACATCAATCTCATGCAAAAAATGAATACAAGACGTAATAAATTGCTAACAGATTTTGAGATGATAGAATGGATGTGATGAATTGAATAATTTCTGTTGGTATAACTTATTAATAATATTTAAATGCAAGTGAACAGACAGAAGTGAAAAACGTGCGTTGGTTTTATGTACGAGAATAAAAATAGAAACAAACATTACGGAAATGACAGGAATATGAATGATTCAAATCGAAAGATTTCAACTGATAATAAATGAAGCGTTACAGGTGCAAATAGCTTTATCACGAATACTAATGAAATTTAAAAAAAAATGAAATGCTGAGAATATAATATTTTAAAATATTAATTTGAAGATAGAGAAAATTAATTTATAAACTCTATAAATGTTCCACAACTGTATAAATAAAAATAAAGGCACGGGATTAACTACTAAAAAATATTTTTATTTGCAATATTCGACTTTATTCATCAATATAATCTACTTTAAGAATGATACAAAATATATTATTTGAATGCTTCTCTAACATTTTCAACCTTCCATAATAGAACAAATTAGCGAGAGCTCTCAAAAAAGCTTCAATTTCCAAATGATTTCATCATTTGTATAAATTCTCTTACACCGAATCAGTTTTTTTGAGCTTGTGAACAGATAACAATCGCTGTCTGGAGGAAGGAGTAGATCTAAAGAATATGATGCATGTGGAAACAATTGCAATCCGAATTCATGCAGTTTTCCTATCATAACCATCAAGTTGAGAAATTGTGCGTTGCCTCGGTGAAAGAGAACTGTCCTCTCTGTCACATGGGGCCGTTCCATCTTAATTTCGTCCTTCAATCGGTTCACTAACACTGTGTAATTCTCATGGTTTTTCTTTCCTCCTTGTAGGTGTTGAATAAGCATATCAAAAATACACTCACTCAGACCTTTCTGGTATACAATTGATCGCTTTGGACGACATTCGCCCACTGCTTTCCACTGAAATGTCTGATCATTGGATTCTAGAGTATAACAGTAGATCCATGTTTCATTTCCTTTATTGTGAGATAACTCAGCATTCGTTTGGCAATAAATCTTCTCATAACCAAATGTTCGTGCAAAATACTGTGTAGATTACTTTTGATTATCTATAGAATAACTATCATCCCCTGCAACCAGACTTTATGATCGTACAACATAATTTTGAGAATTTTTTTGTTGTCTTGTCGTATTTTTATCTTATTTGGACTAATGAGAATTCGACATCATCGTCATAATTATGGTCCTGTTTAAATTTAGGAAATTGCATATTTATACTGAGGTATTATTATAAACCAAAGAACAGAGTTTAATGAGTATAAAAGTACGGTTTTGATTATTGCTATGAAAATGTCAAAAATAGCGTTACTAAACTTCAATATTTCGATAAGTAATGATCGAAATTTCATGAACCTTTGAGATGTATATTTTTTAAAGTTAATTCAGTTTAATGCATGAATATTTAATTTGTGTGATAATTCTGGGACTTTCGGATCGATGAATTGTTACAATTAAAACTTTTCTTGATATTATTTTCATGTTAAAAATATAATTAATAAAAATTTAAATTAAAAGTGATTGATGTTATGAATGAAGAATTAAATTTAAACAAACGAAAAACTAAGCAACATAATTATTAAACTGTATGTGCGGAAAAATGAACTGTGAAAATTGTTGCAGTTACAAAATAAAAGTGAATGATGTTAATGAAAAGAAAGAGTATTGTTATAGAGGTAGATAAAACGATTTAAAAAGAATATTTATAAACATGCAAACTTAATTAATGACGAAAAATGTAACTACATGAATGTGCAGAGATGTTAGAATGTTACAAACACTGGTGTTACAACCATGCTAGTTAAACTTGTAAAAATGAAATAAATCAGAATGGATATAAAGAGAAACACAAAGATGACAGTTATGAATTGCCTAAAATATGCTATATTAATTGGAAACCATTATAAATTGAATGTACATATTAATGTAAATAATATGGAGACTGATAAACCATGCTAGATTTATATTGCTAAATATTCTTCATCAATTTAGATAAATAAATTTTACTAGTACAGTCTGATGAATTATATTATGTGATTCCAGAATTTATAATAGGGGTGTAGATTTAACTGTAGCACAGTCGAAAAACTCTGTTAAACATGCTTTACATTTGTTTAGTTGTAATTGTAATTTTTTTAATTCTAATTGTAATTTTTTTAAATATTCCTACATTTTTAAATTTCGTTCGTCGATACAAGTGCTGTGCAATAGAAATAACAGTTAGTATTTTCGTTATATCGGTATAGTTTTATGCATATGTTCAGACTTTTTTTCATTAGAGCCAAACTTGGAGTCTCATTGAATACCACTTATGTTGAAACTGTGCTGATTAAACTAAACCAACTTTATAATATAATTACAATTTTTTTATAATATATGAAACTTAATGCAATAATTAAATTGTATAGATGTGTCACAATCCAAATAGAATGCATGCAGACTATGTCAAAATTATTTCGATGAATATAAATATATTTAACCTAAAAAGTATGTATATAATTATATAAGTTGTATCTTTGGTCAAATTTAAGCATAAGTAAAGGTATAACACAATTTTAATTTTTAGTTTTACAAATTAGAGCATTTAATTAAAACAATTATTATAGCAAATGGTTAAAACATTATGCAGCTCATACAATACAATACCATGGACATGCTTAATGATATATAATAGTAAAATATACTATATAGAGGCGATGGTACGGAATTGGTATCTTAAAATAAGTTAGTTCGAAATGAATAAACTTCATTTAGATTTAATAATGTCATGCATAATTAACCAGACGTTTCTTTGTCTCAAGATAATAGATTGACCATGCACAGATTACGAAATGATGATCGGGCGTCATATCTAGAAATTTGCAGTAGGTAAAATATCCGTTCATTTAGCTTAATCACAAACAAATTTGATAGTAAACTTTGGATAAATGGCATAAAATTTGCAATTTTTGTATACAATGATTTTATTTCAGGTGATTTAATTCCGGCTTTTTTTCTCGCAGATTATTTGTATAAATAATCTAGCACTTTTGTCGCTTCTCGATATAATAATTTCTCTGCAGATAAACACATTTTTTATAAAGTTCGAGCCGTGACTCCATTTGACCATTAGAAACATACTTATGCAATAAACGCACGACAGGAGAATGTGCGAATTGTAGGAAAAAGCTGTACACCATTAGGACCTAAGTCTGGCCAGTAAGAAGAAAATATAACCACTTCAGAGTTGTTTTTATAACACCCGCATTATGTATTTCCATATTTTCATGTCTTCATGCAAGATGCCACAAATGCCAACATTGAAGGCGATATATTGCACATTTAATGGGCGATCCTGTAAAAAACAACTTTCTCAACTCAGAAAACCATGGTGTCAAACCCGGTTTGTGCGAGGCTGATGATATTTCGGTTTTTGTGACAACGCACGCACATTTTTAATATTCGTGACATGGTCGCTACATGTCTCAGTCATCAGGCGATGAATATCAATGGGTATCACACCATACAAGTGGAGAAAATGAGAAATTACTCACTCTTGTTGCCGCCACTAGAAGTCTGCACACTGTATGGTGTTACCATCTCAGTCACGCATGCTTCTGCCTGTTCCTAGTTATGAGGAAAAAATTGGAGACTTCGAAACTTGAATGTTCTTCGTAGTACATGTTTTCCTTTAATGACCTTTTCCAGTTTTGTAGTTATAATGTCAATTAATCAATGTCAGTACTGCGCAATGAACTTTTTTCCTAACTAAAATACATATATTATAATTTGGTTCTGCGTTTCCACAACTTGACCGCATTTTCCATTCCTTTAGCAAATGTAATCCCTTTTATACTAGATTTTACCATTAATAACGTTTTGAGCTACACAGAGCATTCAGTTTAATAGGTGACGTATGGGTCGTCGAATTATAAGACTTGGATTGTTTAGTAGTCATTGGTAATTTAATTTTATATATTCATGACTTGAAACGCACAGCTTGTGCCATTATTATCCTTTTTAGCATTCAGCGTGTTTGTAATGTCATGTATGTTATTCCGTAGATTAGAAGTTGTAGATTCACGGATTTCAGCAGAAACATGGATTTCTTTCTTATCCCATATATGCCTTGTATTTTCTGAGAATGCTGAGTCTGATAAACCTGAATCGAAAAATATGACCTGTGAAATCAGTAATTGTTTATACGATAGGTATGCGGCAATTGAATTTCTGTGTTTGAACTCATCGTAAATGTCAATTTCATTTTTCGAAGGGTTTTTTTTCGATATAACATTTCTTGATATAGGCGAGACGTTATTCGATTGGGTATTTTCATCAGTTCGTTTTCGGTATTTGGACCTGTCTATCACATAAGTCCAAATGGGATTTCTTTTTTGGGTATTTCGTTATTGATTTTCATTATTAATTTTTTTATTTATATGGTCAGAACACACATTAGAAGAGGTCGATGCTTGAACTTACTTTAGCGAAGCTTTGGTGTTCGAAGGAAGTGACCCAAGAGCACTTAAGATTAATAATTAAATAAGATAACGATACTCCACAATCATCTCACAGCAATGTTTATACGCGTTTTAGGATAATCACACTCAATGTTTACAACATTGCATCATTACTGATAAAATTAGGATTTACTATTACAAGCCAGAGGCAAAAGAGATTTAAATAATGTTATTAAAGGTGGTGACGGTATTCCAGAAAATGTAAAATCAGTTCTATTGAGTCGAAAGTTTATAGTCACAATTTGATGAAATTCGCAAGAAATAATCTTTATAAAATAGTTACTGTTCAATCAGAATACTTAATTGTTGGGTTAATTTAACGTTGAAATGAAGCAGAAACAGTTGTTAATCTGTGAATATTCGAGAAATTGAATTATTATTGTACAACTAAGAATTGTAAAAAAGTTGACAAAAATGTACCGGGCTGACAGAAATCTCTGTTGAAAAATAAATTAATGTTTTATAAAAATATTGCTTATTCTTTTAGTCAAAGATCTTCAAATTACCACTGGTGCAGACATAACTTGAACTTTTTTTCAAACGACAGGTCAGAATAAACCATGCATGTAAATACCACATATGTCAATCAAATAGTGATACCAGCTTCACTTCAGCTGTTCGTTGTACATTGTACATTATAATTATTAAGTATTTCTTATTTGTTAATTATACTTTTCTTTTAGAATATGGACGCGATTTCGCTAGTTTTTAATACCCAGAATTTTACTTGGCTCATGTTTTCTAAATGTTTAATTATTTTCAATAGTTCGAAATTTTTATTTTTTAATAAGCAATGCAATTTTAATTTGAAAAAATGGATGAAATTAATTTTAAATACTGAAACAAATAACTTCATTATTACAGACTATATTATTATAGAGCTGATTAAAGTAATAGAATACTTGGGCAATTAGAATATTAAAATACCTGAAATATAACAAATCATTTAAATACCTTAATTTCGTGAACAGGAAAATACAGAGATCTTATTATGAAATGTTTGGAGTTCAGTATGCTAGATTTCTGAACATATTTTGGTTTGTTTGTTAATTAGGTGATATGTTCAGAAATCTGTCACATCATTAACTATATTTAAGAATTGAGTGTCTGTTTCAAGACAGGAACAATGCATAAATATCAATACTACAATAAAAACGCAAGTACGTAAATTCATTATCAAATATATAATCTAGGAAAGTAATGTCTGCATTAATACAAGTAAACGAAAATTACTTAAATAAAAATATTAATATAAATAATAAATATTTCACAATAAAAATTAAAATTAGAGACATTTTAGAAATACTTAAGATCTATTTAATTTTTGGAATATCTATATTCTTTTAAAGTTATTAAAAATAATTTTTTTTTACCTGACCGAATAATAATGTAGCAGAAATTAATTGTAAAATTAAGTACAGTAGACAAGAGATAACCACGTTTTGAGTGGGCCAGTTTCCTGTCATTAAGAAGTTCCATTTCACTATTTTATATTCATTTTTGTAAACATCATCTTTATCTAAGACTGCAGAAATATTTTTTGAAGTAAAATGTTTGTATGAAATTAATAACAGTCACATATTTATATGGTATCTGATTTATTAAAGAATGCAAGTTATAAATATACCATTTTTCCTTCTAAATATCATACCCTCTATTAATATTTGTTCAATGTACGTTTTTACAATTACTGTTTTTATATAAGACAAGTAACTAACATTTAAAATAGGTATAAATTATAACTGTGTTACGACGACAAATAATAAATTGACGATAAAGTAATATTTACTAATTCTAAAATTTCAGAATATTTCAGCGTTGTTATAAATATTTTATCTCCCTTATTAATTGTAATTACGCATAGAAAAAGCTAATAAAATATGCAAATGATTATCTCTTACAATAATTGTAGTCTGTTAATATGAATTATATAAAATTTTAATTTTCTAACACAAATTGTTATAAATACTGCAAATTTCCAACGAGTTATCAATAATGCAGCATCATTTTTAATTGCTGTCATTTTATAAATGCTTGTGTAAATTGAATGTTGAGCGCAAGTTATAATTAAAATATTATTGCTGAACAGTACTTTTTAATTTAATTGAAATTTGTAGTTTAATTCAGTTTGTTTTTGAAGGATCGTGTATTACCAATTAAATGCAGTAAAGATATTTAAACTTATGTTTTGAATTTCGAATAAAATCATAATTTTAAAAATTATTTGGTAAACTGTATCTGCAGAATATATTGAAGCTTAACTAAAAAAAACGTACCAGATATATCTGAGTAGAATGTGAAATATGAAACTGTATTAATCTTTAGAATTAAAGCTAACACTGATGTAGGTAAAGAAACAGTTCAGATGTCACGTTTCCAAAGTGTAAATTTGAGTATTTTGAAATGGCAAAAGTAACGTTACTAGAATTTCAGTATCTTGATAAGTAATGGTCGAAATATTTACAGGTGTATCTTCTAAGGGTTAGTACTATATGCACTTATATAATTTTGATTTCTGAAGCAATTTTTGTCTCAGTCCCAGGACTTTTGTCCAATGTTTTATATATATATTAATATTTTTATATTATATTAATACCACAAATTCCGGAAATAACTCCAATGTATTTAAATGCATATGAGAATACAAAAAATTAATTTATATTTACGATGTTGACGTTTGTACGGAGTTTAAAAGGCATACATATTTGATAAAGCGAGAAGGCGATTTAAAAATTAATTTAGCAGTCAAATTTTTCTCGTCGTCCGATGACATGCGTATTATTTTATAGTATTGCTAGCAGTAAAATTAAACGTCACATCGAATAAGACACAACTCTGTGGCATGTTAAATATATCTCTTCCGCTTTTACTCGTATCATTTTTAATATTTTTTCTTATTTTTCGTATGGTTAAATATCATAATCAAAGCCAAATGAAGAGCACTCCAAATAAAATAGAGGAATATATCATCTACGTTATAAATGATTAATGTACGAATACATAAGTTGAATGATTTATTAATATAGTTTGTTATCTTGAGTTCACTGAGTTTTAGAATTCGCATTATAATTTTTAATTCTGGTAAGATATTATTTATTATTATATTCTTACTGTTGGTTGATAAGAGAACAATAAATTTTAGTAACTTGTATTTAACTGTAAATATGTGATTGTTATCATGTAAAATCATGAAATCGCTAGATATATTGAATTAAATATGATGATGAGATGTCCGAGTATATTCAGGGTTTTCGAAAAAGAAATATATGGTAGAATTTCTAAAAAAATAGTTTCAATATTATGAAAATCGAAAAATCTCATTTATCTCACTGGAGATAATATTGAAATCACAAGAAGAAACATTTATCATTTATTTCATGTTCGGAATCTGTGTCCTAAAAGATATCGGACTTATTTTAAATCATTTTTCCACATTATCATTAACCATTATTAATATTTAATAAATTAAAGGGACCTTGATTCGGAATTTTTGGATATCATCACATTATTTGTCGTTTGAATTCTTAAAAATTCTCTTTTTTTCTAACTAGGATACGAAAAATCACGATAAAACAGATGAATTGCTTTAGGAATTGTTTTATGGAAACAGAAAATAAATAATAATACGTAGCATATAGTTACATTTTTTAATTTTAGAATCAAAAATAATTTTTATAATACATAATAAACTTTCTAATCGTGCAAGCACCACTAATATATATTTTATACATATCTATGTATTTCTGATTGTCCATAATAATCCAAAGTAAGTAAAACATGCTCTTAAAATCTGTAAGAATGACTTCAATTAACTGATATATAATTCGCCGTACAACTCTGGTCCAAGTAATTCATCATCCTTTTACAATTGTATAGTTTTTCAGAAATGTTCAAAGAATCCTTTCGAAGATATCTGAAACACTATGTCAATGCTTTTAAAAACTGAAAACAGCTCAATGACTGTGAGAATTAGGATAGTTATAAAAAATTAATTACATCTTTTAATAACATGATAACCATTGTTATTAAAATTTTGATGATTTTTGATAAAATAAAAGAAGAAAAATATAGATCCATAAATCGGTTTTCTTCATTAGTTTCGAAAAGATTCACAACCCTAAAGGCGATCTTAGATGCTGTCTATAAGTACTCGGTTTAAAATACAGACTTTAATACATTATACTTATTTAGTAAAATTTTAATTCAATTTTAAATTTGACATGATGAATTTTACAAACCTTAACATACAACTGCATAGAAAGTATAATTACATTTACAAAAGCATTTGTACAGATGGATTTGCTGTAACTAAAATCTTTTTGTTTCCGACAATTTTTATACGGGAAGCTATATTCATAAACAATTCTAAGTATATTAAACCGTTGAAAACAAAACGACATTGGATAAAAGTCTAAAATGAATTGAAATGAGTTTTGTTTTAGAAATAATTTTGTTTGTACCTTATTGTTTTTCAATGTATAGTATATTTTTAAATTATGAAAAAATGACGAAGAATTTGTAATAATAATTTTTATAGTGCGTTTAAAAATGTAATTTATTTAACCGCATTTAGTGAAACGTGTAACATATAAATTATTATGATTCATGATTAGTAAATTTGATAGATAAAATACAAAAAATCAGGTCTTACTGTAATACAGCACATTTTGTAAATGTGTGTATCGATACGATGATGCATACACAGTTAAATATTTGAGCATGAGGTGTACCAAAGAATATACTAAAGCAGTAAATAATGTAGTTCGTTAAAAATGAATAATGTGTTTTAAACACTACTTGACAATCGTTTAAGGAATATTCCAAGCGAAAGAAATTCCAGTATTTTAGTAGTACCATTATTGGTGGTACTACGATCATTACAATTCCAAAAAAGTAAAATATAACTGAAAATAGTTATAATTGATCAATATGTTATATTTATTTGTAAGTAATGCGTTATTTTATAAATTACTTATAGATTTAAATAACTGAATCACCTGTTGAATAAATTAATAGTTTTTTACTGTATTTTAAGTACTGCATAATAATTTTATGATATGAACTTCTAAAAATATTTAAATCACTTGATATTATGTAGAGAAATTCCGCCATTTATAATAAAACAGACTTAACATCAAAGCATATGCTTTGTAATTTGTAATGTGGGAAATTTAAACTCTTCCATTCACCGAAACAAAAAATAAGAATTAATTCTCTTTAGTGAGTAATGTGCAGCTACAGTTCTGAAAGTTGTACAATTAAAAGAAAGTTTGAATATTACACAAACATATTTATTTATATATAGCACGATTTTGATCATTTGGCAACAAAACTGATGTTGAATTTTAGCAAAATACAAAATCTTTATGTTTCTCTTAAAACGAATATCAAACCTATAATCACGGGGATCGAATATTTGAAATTAAATTTTTTATATAACTGAAATTTGAAATTTATAAACCCTTTTAATTTATTTTTATTTATTTATTCAGCATTATTTGGAGCCGTTTTATTTTAAACTCATCCTCCAGTCGGTCACTTAACACTGCATAAGACTGATAGCGTGTCCTTTCTGCAGATAGTTAATGAAGATATCCCAAAAAACACTGTGTGGCCGAATATTACATATGCTCACTTTGGACAGATTTTATACACTGCTTTGCACTTGGTTATTGGCCAATTTGACTCTTGTGTGTAATCATAATTTAGTTATTGTCACATACCAAACATGTTTCTGAATCGTTGCTTTTGCTCCACTGTAAGAAAATTCAGCACTCATATGAAAAGTAATTTTCTTATATCCAATAATACATACACTACAGAGAAACATAAAAGTGACAGTTGTGAATTGATTATAACACATCATGCTATTTATAAATCAGACTTCTTTTCACCCGGAAAGCAGACTTCTTTTCACCCGGACTCAATTTGGAGTCTCTTTGAATATTATTTATGTTGGAACCGTGCACGTTAAATTAAACGAAATGTATAATATAATTACACATTTTTTCTGAAATAAGGCAGCTAGTCCTATGGATATAATGTATATGTGTGTTAAAATCCAAATAGTATTCATGCAGACTGTCTCGAGATCATTTCGATGAATATGAATGTATTTGACCTAAAAAGTATGTTTATAATTGTGTATATGTGTATGTATAAATGTGTATAACAAGAAAGATACATTTGTCCACGTTCAAATCTGCGTAAAGAACTAATGTAACCTTACCTCTTCATTTTATAAATGAATTTATATTTATTTATATGGGTTGTTGCTGATGTCATCCCTACTACTGGCTTATAACACGCAAAATCACACGCGAGAACGATCGGTACTTTTAAAATATACACACATTTCTAAATTAGGTAATTAGCTGATTCATGTTGTATTGGTGATGTTAAATATCGATCTGAAACAATGGAGTTTTCGAAAAGAAGATAAAAATCTGGATTTACTAACTATATTCATCTATATTTATTTTGTCTCTTCCAGTATAATGCCTACCAGGTGAAATACACTTATATCAGCGCTTTTTTTATTATTTGAAACAGTTTTGACATCACCTCCTTTCACCACCAGTTTTGTTTTACATCCTTAATAGTCCGAAAATAGGTCTGCCATATTCGGTCACAGTTGTGGCTCTGTGAGGCGACGCATTATCATCGTACAAAACTCACCAATTGCTTTTTCCATAATACTGACGCTTTTTGACGGACTTTTTTACGCAAACGCCTCAATACAGCCAAATATTATTCGTTACTGACCGTTTATCCACTTGGAACAAATTTTTGAAAGATATTCAACGGGGATAACTTAACTTAAAATTACTGGATACTTTATTATCACATGTAAACGCTTGTGTCACGAATTGAGGTAGTAATAAATACCGCGAAATATGTACGGTCTCTTGATAAGGAATTGTAATTAGCACAAAAAGGGTGATGATACCCGTACGTCACTCATATGTTTCATTTATATTGTTTTTTAAATGATTACTAATAACTATTTCTTAATTATTTTTTATATATTTTTAATAACATCTTTTATTCTTATTTTTATATTTCTTCTGCAGTCTTTTGCATTATTATAATCCCCCCAAAAAACATTTACAATGTAAAAAACGCCAAGATTTACGCAGAATATAATTTATCGAAAACTGAGTTTTATTTATGATAGCATGTTTTTCCTTTTAAAAAACCTTTATTAAAATAATATATCATTTGACCCAAATAACAAAAAAATAGAGATAGTCATTTGAGCTAAAAGAAAGTATTATGTTTACAAAAAATGTTAAAGATTTTACAGAAAATCTTTCGTATTCGTAATCACCTTTAAAAACTGCATCGATTTCGTGTAAAATAGTCACATTTTCTCAATCGTTTAATGGATGCTGCATATTTTGGACCAATAATCTCGAATATCTCGAGAACGCTTCATTTCTCCCACATACATCATGTGACATTTTTCAGTCAGCGTTAAGAAACACATCGATTTCATATTAAAAAATCCTATTTGGGGGGGGGGTGAATTCTCCACAATTACCAATGATTATTCATAAGTAATATTTTAATCATACTCTACATTACATATACTTAGTAACTACTGTACAGACTTTTTAAAATATTCAGTCAATGCGTTTATACATCTGTATTCAAAGGATACTCTTCAAAAAATTTAAACGGGACGATACTTTTCGGGTCATCCTTGTTTAGATATATACATTATAAGCAGTCCTTTAACTAATTACAATACCAATGCAGAACAAAACTGTTGTGTATTACTTTCCGACCCACTTTCGCATAAACGTTCTACAGTAAAATAAATAGTTGAATATAAATATCTGATAATTTATTGACAATATTTTTCAACATTTACCTACTCTTTTGTATGTAACAAGATTGGTAATTATTTGACAGAAAATAAAGTCTTTACAAACAGACTAATTTTAAGAAAACCAATGACTGGTTAATACACGTTATACATAGTCCACGTAAAACAGTACGCATAGAACTATTTATTTTGAGGCAATTTTTCCAAATTTATAGATATATTTTTAGTTGTTCTATAAATTTATAAGAATTGTTTTTTGTAACTGGTGTATGGATGATCCCGATACAATAAATAAATTGCTTTGGGTTATGGAAGCAGAAAATAAACAATAATTCATTGCATACAATTAAATTCTTTAATTTAAAAGCATAAATATTTTCTATAATACATAACAAATTATATGATCGTATCGACAACAAGGTTGAATCATTTATGCATATCTATCTATTTTTGATTGTCCATAATAATCCAAAGTAAGTAAAAGATGTTCTTAAAAGCTGTAAAAATAATGTCATTAATTTAAATATAATTCACTGGATAACTCTGATCAAAATAAGTGATCATCCTTTTATAATTTTGCAGTTTTTCAGAAATGCTCAAAGAATCATTTTGAAGATATTTGAATCACTCTGTAAATGTCTTCAAATGTTGAAAACAACTCCATAACTATGAGAATTAGGATAGTTATAATAATTTAATTACACCTTTTAATGTTAAGGTTCTACTCTTATACAATTTTAATACGAGCATGAATCAAACCGTACCCGTGTTTAAAAATAGGTAGAGTTGTTGAAGGAAGTAGATATTACCATAGCTCTTACTATATTCCTTCAAACAATACCATACTCCATTTCAAATGCATTAATGGATTAATTTTAACTCGACAACCATTTCTATTTTAAGGTTTAGTTGATTGGAACCAAACCCGTTTTGTTCTAATTCAAAAATTTGGAATGCAAAGGAAGAATTGAAAAACAATATAGGTCCATAAATCGCTTTTTTTAACATTCAATAAGGTGTAAAAAAATACAAAAGATTTTAGATGCTGTCTCTAAGTACTCTGTTTAAAATACAGACTTTAATACATTGTACTTATTTAGTCAAATTTTTATTTAATTTTAAATTTACCATGACGAATTTTACAAACCTTAACATACAACTGCATGGAAACTCTAATACAACCAAATGCAGAAACGTGGTACAAAATATTACACCGCAGTTGAATTATGTTGAATGATTGTTTTAAATAATTCGATACATTTATCCACGAAGATTCGTAGCTGAAATTATGATTATTTAATTACTATAAATTTTGTATCTTTCGGCATAATGCTTAATGGTAGAAACGTATAGATATTGTAAAGTAACTTTGAACAATTATATTTCATTACAAGTTTGTTTTTAATTAATTTTTGACAAACTTATGTCTTCTTCATTAATACAGAGTTTGCATTTTCAAATCCACTTGAATTAGCTCCAAAAACTACTTCTTAAATATAAAATGTAGATGATTTTTAAAATCGTGGACAAAAAGTATCAAAAAAAAAAAAAAAAAAAAAAAAAAAAAAAAAAAAAATAAAAAAAAAGAAACAAGAATAAAAAATAAAAAAAAGAATTATAAATCATTATTCTTATTAT
>JABFOX010000758.1:0-15045 GCA_022817665.1 Axea sp. ZL-2020
TTTTGGCCTACGCAAACACCCCTGCAGTAAGTTTACAATGAGAATTAACCGCTACCATAACATTGACCTTCTCACAGATTCTTCATTCTTACCCCACTAGCGTTATCCGTTTCATTCTCATAAAGGTCGTCTTGATAACGGTACTCGTACCGGAATTCCATATCGCTGGATTGGTAGGCCATTGTTGGAACTTACTCTTCGCAAGACATCACGAACGTTTTTCAAATTGCGCCTCGCAAATTTTAACACCGAATTGATGGTTTCGCGAGACACCAGGTCTCGTCGTTCCCGTCACATTGTCACGTTGCGTTCTGCAAATTTCGTGAACGGGTGACAACTACCGAGCAGAAAGTGGTAGACGATTCGATATGCGGCGCCGCGGAGAGAAACACGGATCGATCGAAACCAACGCGCCGGCGTCGCGGCGCCAGTGTATGCGAAGAAGAATGTATGTGGCAGGAACGTAGGCTGCAGGAAGATTTTAGTCCATGAATTTAGTATTTATTGACCGACTTGACTGTGCCTCCTGTCGAGTCGGAGCTATTTTAATAAGATTGATTTTTTTACTCGTTGTTGAGGAAGGAAGATAATTACGTAGCAAAAATTAACGCTGATGATAGCAAATGAACCGAGGGGATGGTTTCGAAAAAGAACAAAATCGATTTTGTCTTTTGAAGTCAGTGTTATATATACGTATGATGTATATGTGTTTGGAGCAAAATTGCGATGATATAATAGTCAAAGGTTGCAGGTTCCAAACAAGAACATATTTTATGCTATTTTTCGCAGAGATGAATAATTATGCTGGTTTATGAAACTAATAATCCATGCACTATATTTTATCGCTTGCAAAAATTAAAATATGTTGATCACATAGTAAATACATTAAATATATATATATATATATATTAAACATACGTTTTTCAATGAATTTCTATAAACGATACATCCATATTATGTCATTAACATTATCGTTATTATTACATGGGTAACAAATTCACCATGGATTTTAATATATCAACAACACGTTGCTTTATCATGAAATTATTATATAAAATCTAAATATATCTAAAATAAAAATAAAATAACGCACTGAATATATGTATTATTAATTAATGTAATTATAATTATAAGTTAATATGAAAATAAGAAGCAATGTATGCTTGTTTTATTAACATGAAAATGCTTAATGTTATTTCAAATTTAATTTCATACTTTTATTATTTCATTGAATATATTCAGATTATACTTTTATGTTAATTAATAAACCAATATAAAAATAGAAATATTTTAATACCTTCGAATAATTTATGTAAATAAATCTGTTTAAACATTACAGTAATTACTTTTGAGTGTATGTGTTAATTTATATCTAGGCACTAGTTAATGTCTATCTTATAGCTGTTACTATTTTGATGTTAATCTAGATTTTGAATAGTGTCTTGCCAAAGACGTTATGAATAGAAGAATTGCCTACGCACTTTCCCTTGTGTTCTTTTACGTAAAAGAATATATTTTTTTGGTAAATAATATCTGGCATTCATGTGGGTTATAAGTATATTTCAGTTTCGTATCACGAATGAATTATAATGTACACAGCAACGTGTGGAGGAGGTGGCATTATTTAATTATTTTTATAATTTTATGATGTATGCATATATTTTTCTTTTGCAGTTAAAATGTAATTGAAACGTTAAATGTTTCAAATGCATGTTTAAATTATTACAAATGAAATTAATATTATAAATATTGTTTATCATTAAAATAATTCTATATTTGTATTTATTATTATTACTTTTGCAAAATCAAGATTAATGTTTCAAAACTACATTTGATTTGAGCAATATTGGCATTTATATTTATTTTCGAAACAGCAGTTATTATTTCATACAATGTATTTTTATTATAATGTTATGTACTTTACTGTATAATTAAGGATTAATTACTATAATCAGTTATAATATTTAAACAAAATGAAAAGTTATTCAGAATTTAACAAAAAATCAAATATGTTAAAAAATAATTTTTATTAAAAAAAAGTAAATAAACTCAATTTTTTATTATTTGCATTAAAATAGCAAATGACATATTTATATTTATGCATATTATATCTTAGTTAACAATTTCTTTCTATAAATTAGAACCGAAATTAATTTTTGAAATTGTTATAAATCACAATATATTTATTTCAACAAATAATGCATTTTATAATGGTAATTCAATTAACAAATTTGAAAAATAAGTCTTTCAAATTCCAAGATAACTGTTTCTTACGTTGCTCTCGAATTTACATTTGTTATCAGTGAAATTTAAAACCGCACCAGTATGATATGTCGTACAAATGTGGACGCGAACAAAATAAAGCATAATTTATAAATTTGACCACAAACACGCTAATCTCCATTAGGCACCGCTGCCGCACTTTATTACGTGAACCATTTCGATGGGTACTACACACTAGAACTCAACTCGCTACGTCCCTGGCACCTCGAAGGAGATTCAGTCAAGGCGATTGAACAAGCGACATAACTCGAGAAGTCAAAGAACCCTGCATTTTTATAGCCAACTGTCCTACCCTTTTGTCCTATCTTTTTGCCGTTCTTTTCGCGAACCCGACTTTTCCTCGACTCGACAACTCGTGTCCCAGTGCTCTATCTCACGAGCATCGACTAGCATCCGGCTCGAATGAAGACGAATATAGAACTCAGGCTACGGACCACGTGTAAATGTGTACACTAAGATCGGAGACTGAGTAACACTGATGACTCACGACTTCTACTTTAGAATCGGTCTTTTGCATGTCGCGTACGAGTGACATAATTTTTGAGACGTGTTATAACGAAATCGGTGAGAATCGGCTATGACCACGTCCTATTCTAATCAACTTTGTTAATCGAATATTTCAACGCTGGTCGCCCGTATCAGTGGGTGTGAATTATTTTTATAACCTATAACTGTTTTCAGAAAAGCAGTGGGCGTCCACCGTTGCAGACGCTTTAAGGAGTATGAAATACACTGGAAATAGTTAATTTCTCATGTATATCTAAATTAGTTTAGTTATTTCTACGTTTATAAATTAGTTTAATTATTTCAAGGCAATTGTTGCATTAAATATATATTTTGTTGCATCCACATCTCTGCATGTGATAGTTTAATTATTGACCATGTATTTATTATTTCAATTGTTTGTTTATACGTCACGTATCCTGTCAGAAAATATTTCAGAATTCACAGTTTATGGTATATCAAAACTAACAAAAATGATAAAACTAACGATATGATATTCTAGTTATAACAATAACAAGTATACAATGATGTTCGTTTATTTGTAGTCTTAGGAAAAATGTAAATCTCTTGAGTCATCAAATAAAAGTCTAGGCAATTTTAAGAATGTTATAAACGTATGTATGATGTTCCCATAAATTAAAAAATCAAAATATAAAAGTTTCTAGCATACAGAACGTTCTCTAATTGATACACATATAAAGTTATAAAATAATCTGGTCTGAGAGAATTTTCAACTACTCTGCATTTTGGAGCAGCATCAACATATGTTTTAAGTAACACAGTTATTGTGGATAAAAAGGTTTTGTAGAATTGTATTATTATTACTATTGTTGTTAGTTTTTCACCCTCAAGAGGCTATTTAGCTTTGAATCGAATCCTGACATTATAGTGAATCACTGGAGAACACTATTTCAATTTCATCTTGCTTTTTACATTTCTTGCACTGATTTTGAATCAAAAACGAAAGTGGCAAAAATGAAGTTGAAGCTTATATGGAATTGCGCTATTGTAGTGGATCAAAAGCGAACAATTTTACTTTGATAACATTTTACAGTATTTTCATTGGTTCTTTCAGAATTCGTTATCAATATTTTATTTCATTTCTCTCTTTAAAGAAATCTATTTTTAAAGAAAATGTAAATTATGTGTTCTCTTATTATTATTATTATTATTATTATTATTGTTATTATTATTATTATTATTATTATTGTTATTATTATTATTATTATTATTATTGTTATTATTATTATTGGTAAAATCCTTTTTATATTTATTATATAAAAAGGAGTTTTGAGAAAAAATTACAGCGTAAAATTGTTTATAAATTACAATACTATAATAGTTGTTCTCGTGATAGTTTTATTTAATTCTAATCTCTTCAACATACATTATTTTTTATTCAATACATGTATATTAAATATATTAATTAATATATTATATTATTATTACCATCGTAAATTCGAGTATAATCTGACAGTGTAAAACAAAGATAAAAGGAGCTGTGAAACGTATTTATAGTTTCAAAGCCTTGTCTAAATTAAAGCCGGTTGATATCATTTAGTATAATTTTGCTGTATATCTTTCATGTCTTAGTGTGGACCCTACATCTACTTTTGAATTTACGAGAGTTTATTGACGATTCGTCGATGCAGTCAACGATCCGTTCTATTTAATCGGCTTTTCTATGCGATACGTATAACTTGTAGGCAATTAGTCTATAAGGTTTTTAACTGTTACTATAATTTTTTAATATCGTTGCTGAGGTAAATAATAAATAATTATTTATTTGACACACTCTTGAATTACTTTTGTTCTGGTCAGCCATCTGTAGTGAGATGCTTGTCCTTGCTATCTTTCTCAAAACTATGCACTATCTTTTCACTTTTGTAATTGTGCACTGGACCACCAGACCCTATATTTTATTATTAATCCATTAAAATCTATGTACAGTAGTCTTAAACAGTGATCGAATTAACATTAAATGTATTATTTTAATATTTTGTAATATATTTCACTCTAGTTTAAAAAAAAAAATACCACAATTATGATTAACATCACCAACATTACAATATGATTATGCTGCTCTCGTAATAAATTATAAATTTAAAAAACTTGCACAACATTTCCTCTGAATTTTCAATTCATTCCTAAAAAAGCAATTGGAATTCTTTTTAATTTTTCGTATTTCCAGCAAATCATTTTCATCGATAAGCCATTCATGTAGTTAATTTAAATAAATTTTATGATAAAACCTGCAAGCATTGCTCAACATTGATACTTTTACTTTTTTGAAATAAAAACATATCCAAAATATTAAGAATAATTCTGACCATATATCTGACCATAATCTGACCATGATCATAAACCAAGTATGCCTTACATAAAAATTATTCGACATGCGAAGCGCGACACATAAGAGAAGTAAAACAAATTTTTCAAGGTAAGAGACACATCACGTATGTCTTTAAAGTTGGCAACTTTTTACATGTCTCTAAAAACTTCGACTTTTCGTCTCATCGCTGGTTTTTCAACCACAATCATTTTGTTGTATTACTAATTTACAGTCAATTACAAGATAATTTTGAACCGAATTTTTTTTCAGTGTCAAATTTAATTCGGATTAACCATTTTTTTGGAAATTTATGTCAAACTTATAATTGTGTTTCGGACAACCATAAATCCATTATCAGCCCATTACGAGAAGATTACAACACAAATATATCACAGAATCAGAAACTTCGTTAAATTTTGGCTAGAATATTTTTTGAATAACAACAAGTTTTTTGAAACAAACCTAATGTTGTAACTTCTGTAGCAACAGTTGCCGCAGTTGCTGCAATCACGGTGCCTCTATTTAATTTTATAGTTTTAGTGACAATTAATTGTTTTTGCATCAGTTGTGGCTTGTTTGATACATTTTATGATTCTAATAAAATTACTACTGCATTTACTACAATTCTTTTATTATTAAATTTGAGCGTAATATTATTAGCTTTGAAGTAAAACTCAGTTATTGCGATAAAAAATCGTAAGTGCATCACATAAAAACACACGAACAAAAGTCCTGACTATAAAATATTTATTACAAGAAGTCTTGATAAAAGATATAAATTTGTCTCCTCTTTTCGTACAAAAAATCGAAAAAAAAAATGTACAAAATATCATCGGAATGTACGAATCACAGTTGTTCGTTTCAGTGTAAGATGGCGGTAAAGGTAAAGAAGAAAACTGAAGTGTTATTGCAGATTCCTGTTTCCACTGTTTACCATCCACATAAAAAAAAAAGAGAAGACAAAAATGCTCCATAACAAGAGAAAATATTCTTCTACTCTTGATTAGTTATCGATCGGTCTTATTAATTAAGTTGTTTTAATCAGACGAATTCGAGACACTTTCTCGCAATTGATTTTCAATTTGCATGCGGTTCTTTTGTTCAATTATGCAGTGACCACTTCCCCATGAAAATTGACCAAGAAATCAATAAAGTATAAATAACAATATAGCATTGAAGCGCAAAAGAAAGTCCACGTTTGATATCCATTGTAAACGGAATAACGGTCGATTCGCCGGTGAATAATTGACCTTTCACCGCACCTTTGCTAGGATAATACAAAACCTAACGAATACCCTTCGCTGTTCCACGAGTAATATCCTGCACGTCGAAAATAAAACTTTATATCGTAATAAATGTTGAGCTGTGAATAATTGGACGCGCATGCGTGCAAAATAATGTTCCGGACAAATGGAATAGAAATGTCTATAAAGCAACGCTTCCAGATGAATGCGTTTGATTAACGACTGGCGGTGCACGCCGTTTGTCTCTGCCGTGTTATTCGCGCTGTATGAGAATGTTCGGTTATCAATAACGCAAGGTATTAACAATTTTTCGTGACAAAACTCTGCGCTGCAGTTGATAAGATACTGCGCGCATAAAAATGGAAAGTCAGTGAGACAACACGCGCTCAGCTTCGCGAGATTGAAACATAATATGGGATAATTGATGAAATGAATCGGTGTTATTTCATTGGTAATGTTATCTTTATTTTCACTATTAATGGCAAAAACGTGTAACATAACTTGACACGGTTGAACCCACATGTGTAATGAACGCTTGTGGAGAAAGCACGCGGGAACGAGGCGTCCCGACGTGGATTCCGTTGGTGCATGAACGGTGCCATAATTAATGGTTGAGATCAAATTATGCAGTTATTGACAACTGGCATTTTTACGATTAGTTGGAACAGCTTCACGGTGTTCGAATCAAATTAACCATTGGAAAAATTATCATTTAGTAGGCGGAATACAAATTATATCTGCATGCATGGGACATATCGGATTTCATGCGAATTGAATTTCGTATAAGAATCAACATATCTTTACTGTTCGTAATTGTGAAATTGCCAGAAGAAGAGAATATTCGAAAAAGATCTGCATTTCAATAATTCATGCTTTGTGTCATCAGCGTTTGAGAATCGATTTGACACATCATCGAATAATTGGTTTATTGAAACACTGATTTGAAAAACGTCGATCGATCGAATAACATTACTGACTAATCCATTAACAACTTCGATTAATCGATTTATGAAACATCGATTGAAAGTAAAAGTTAATCGATCTGAAGAATTCGGTTACGAATATCGATTGTTTGATTGCAAAATATGAGCAAATGGAAACAATGATGATAAAAGGGTACGTTTCAGTTCACAGAGTTAAAGTAAAAAATATTAAGTAGTATATTATTAACTTTATTTCTGAAAATCATACAACGTAAAAGTCATTGAATTAAGAGTAAAATTAAATTGAAAAAAACACAATTTTAGGTGATAATTTCTCGCTGTGTTTATAAAAGAGAAATCAAATATTGATTATATTATGAAATCTCAATGTATAAAATAATAAATAATATAAATAAAAAGGCCGGATTAAACTAATAAAAAATGGCATTTTGATTGACAAATGATCTTTTTAATTTTAATAATTTTGTTTAGTGCTATTAAAAAGAAACAAATTATAAATAAGAAAAAGAGTATTCGGATCGAAAGAAGCCCGAATATCAATTTTTGGTTATATAATGTTAATAATAATACAGTAATATATTAACTGTGGGCTTGAAATATATTACTCATGTATTATACAAGTGTCTATACACATCAGTCACGTATTTGTAATATATTTCAAATATGGAGTATGACAAATATATTAAGATTATATTTTTATTGCATACGCTAAAATTATCGTTCAATTTTAAAAAGAGTACACTGTAAACGTAATTTTAATTTCTTGGTCTTTTCAAAAATTAAAAGTTAAATAAAATTTCGATATATTTTAAGAAATTGTAAATTCACATATACGCAAATTTATGTGGTAGCTTTAGTATAATAAAATTATACAAAACTTATGTTTAAAACGTCATCAAAAAATCACTTCTGGATATGATTTCCAGTCAACTGTCAGTTAATTAAACATTAAAAAAAAATTAAATTCTTAAGCCAATAATGTCAATGAAATCACGATTAAGAATTTATTATTTTTTTGCATATTTGTTCAAATCAAATTTTGCATAATTTTTCAAATAAACAATGTTTGTTATATTTGATAAATCTTCAATATATAATATATATTTTTTAATTACATCTTTAAAGAGATTTAATATTTTAACTGAAAATTTTACTTGATATACAAATTAAAAAAATGCTTTTATAACATAAATGTTTATTTTCTACTTTTGTTCTTAAAAGATTTTGAAAAACTAAACATTTTTCAGTTTTTATACATACTGAAAAATTGATTAAATCGACAAAGATAAAAAACGATGCAGTTTACGTCTGAAATATATTTCAGCAAATTTGAAAAGTTTGCAACTAAGAAATACATTGAACGAAGTCGTAAATGCTTTTAAAGTTAAATTCAACTAATCAGTGGTCCAAGCAACTCGGAAAAAAAACCAATCTCATTCACAACAAATTATCCGTGCAATTTGCCTTTCCGAACGCGCAATGTTTTAATAAAAAGCCAACATAACAAGCATGACGCCGCGAAATGCAAAACGACGAAAAAAACGATCGACTGGAAAAAAGTGTGATTCTGCAACAATGTTCGGAATAGAAAGTTGCAAATGGTAAAAAACGCGCCTGGCGTTTCACCGCGGAGCGACGATGTAACAAACATAATTGTCTCCCGATGTATGTGTTGTATTTTATTGGTTAAAATAAGCGATTGTATATTTGCATATGAAAAATACAAAATCCAACATATCCACTTGTATTTGTATTAATTTTTCATTTCAACGCAACGTGTTCCTTAATTAATCCAGTATTCGTCAAAACAGCCTACAAGACTTAACGACATATACAGTTTTATGAAAATATTTTATCTGGAAATCCTCTACTTTGTTCCTATTGGTCATGTGGATGAATATGGATCCACAGCTCCACAGAGAGGATTTAAAAATTGTAGAGTTTCATTTAAGAGAGGAAATGATATTTGTTTCGACATTGTTTACCTTGCTTTAAAATGAGACATCAAAAGTGGTCAGAAACAAATGGTTGTTGACATGAACGTATGTTACAAACTGCTTATATTCCCATTAAATTCATAATTTATAATATAAAGTCATTTTACGTCATAAAACATTAATGTCGCCATTAGAACACTCTCTTAAGAGAACGAATTGAATGAGTTCAAAAGCGATCTAATCGCATAATGTATAATAAAATGAAATTAAATTTAAATCAATCGTTTGAAGGGTATAATTTGATTTTGTCTGTTGCATAATATCCGGGAGACTAAAAAATGAACAATTTTCGCATAATTTAAAAATAAAAAATTACGTTTTCGAGATGAACAAAAGAATAAGATGTAATTTTTTGTTAAAACAATGCATATATTAAAGTAACATGTACGGTAACATTTTTTCTTCAATAAAAAATCAAATGATTTTATGTATAAGGTAAAAAAAACTAATTCCGTGTTTGCAGAAATTTGTAAATTGTATCTTCATAATAGAGTGACATGCAAACTCGATATTGCCTAACAGGTTGTTTTAGAAAAGTATAATTTTTTTTTAGCAGTTATATAATCTATCATAAATTAATTTTGGAATAAAAATATAAATTATAAATTGGATAATGATTATACTGAAAATGTATACCATATTCAGGAATTATGGCTGCACAAATGATTGTAAGTATATTAGAAAATGTTCTACTGGTATTTGTCACAATTCCTCCTGAAATAATACAGTAAGAACGACTAAGTAAAATTGCAGTAGAATATTTCCGGTGTATAATTTTGGAATATGCGATTAATTTCATGTGATGTGAAATTTTGTATTTATGAACCATAATATCAATCCTATTGCTACTATTTTTTTTACATATTACTAGTTTTTGATTAGTAAATTACAATTTTCTCTATTGAAGGTAATAAGAAACGATGCATATACAGTAAATTAGTAACTTCGAATTTTTTAAAAGTTACTGACTACTACTAATTATAAAGTTTTAAACTACTAAAGTATTAAACTACTTTTAATTACGCTTCATCAAAAAAAGCAAAAGTAACATTTTTCCTTCATTTTTTTTTGCAATTTTTCTTAATTTATATTATGCGTTAAAAATATATATGCGGAAAAAAAAGTTTATGTATTTTTAATTTGTTTAAATCAACTTATTAGAACACAAACTAAATCTTCCTCGAAATTTAATTGCAAATAACTGAATATCAAGAATAATATTTGTAACTTAATAATTTTATGTTGCAATTCAAAAGGGGCACACAAAGGCCGGATTTTTGAAACTCATTTATATCATTTAATAACTCCGTATAATAAAATCATTAAAACTCCATGACGGTAGCACTGAAATATCTATAAGTAATGGTTTGATACTCTATTCTAAATTAATAGAACCATGCAATTGGCTACACTGGGTAGAAACTTTTGATATTATTGATTTATAAACATTTTAATGAAATGGTTTCCGTTTTTATCACTTTCTACGTGCGAATTTAAGATATAACGGAAGATGCAACAAAGATTTCAAATTTATAACTCCTGATAACAAAGGTTAAAGTACATAATTAACGCATATTAAATTACCAATCTATTTTAATTTAAAGTGTTTCCTTAGATTCTGGCGCTATACAAGAGTCTAAAGAATCGCTAGCTTTAGAGATTACATGTAATGGAAGAAAAAAGGGACAAGCGAGCATGAAGATTATTGTTTCGCATGAAAAGTTTATTTTAAAATGGAATGTAAAATCCTTGCAAAATCATATGGTCGAACTGGATTTGGTAAAACGAAGCACCAAAATGTTATGCACTATTTTATAAAACGAAAAAACGAAATAATGGAATAAAAAATAATTCGAACGCGCCTTTTTTCAAGCGAGTCATGTTTTTATTAATTCCTGATAAGATAAAACAAGAAAACTGTAAGTTTGTATAAGATTAACATTATCTTATCGAACAAGATCGAAGTCTTGTTTCCGGGAGCAAGTAACAGGACTCGATTCTTAATGTTTATAACTATTCATTAGAAATCGATAGCACGGCATAATTAACGCTTGTGTAGTTAACAAATAAATCATGTTAACATCAATTAATGACGTACAGTGCAAAACGCGGTCATTTCTCACGGCCAATAAAAGTGCATCGAAAGTGACATCGGCGACGACCAAAGGATTTCGTTTGCAAAAATATTTGACTTTCACAGCGTTGTTTCGATATTTCCCATAGATAAAACGTTGTGCGATATTTAGCTTGCTCGAATAGGCAGGCGCCATGTAATTAGAAACCTGACTTAACTATGCTTCGTGCGAACTTTTCCGACCGGAAATTACAGTTTTTTGATAATGTTGTTAAATTATTTATTAATAATAGGTGAAATGTATTTAAACAATTTTAAAATTAAAATGTTTTAAATTGTTTAATGGTTAAAATTAGTTTCATGCCTCTGTATGTGTGTGTGTGTGTGTGTGTGTGTAAGTTTAAGACATAGAATTTATTATTAGACTTATATTGTATAAGTTATATCGAATCACGTCATTCTGTAAAAAGATTGCATCATTTTTATACATGCAAAGCTTTGTTTTAAATCACACAAGGATTTTAAAGTGCGAAACTAATTGTTATGAATTGTGTAAAAATTGCATAAAAGCGCATCCGCTGTTCGGCGTAACACTTCTTTTAATTACAAAGGAAATAGGAAGTCGCATAAATGATTGATTAATTAAATGCAGAATCATAGCTTTTTGTTTATGTTACGTTCACTTACGCAGCGATGCATTGTTTTAATATTGAGAATATTGCTGACTCGAATGGATACAATTTCTGATTCATATGCGCGTGCACGGTTTCGACGTTAATCGTGCACGCTTGTTAGACGGATATTCCTTGATTAGTTCGTCAAAATTATTAATTTGTGGGAGAATAACGAGGAAGAAAGTTCTCCGAACAATCATTACGTGGGAAAATGTGAATTATTAATAAATAATATACAAATGCATTATGACATGTTGTAATAACATTTTTATCGCTATACAGGAAACTAAAATCATCTCTGTGAAATGTTGTTCGTTCGTTGATCTGTGTTTTTTTTTAATTGAAATTTTTATTTTGAGATTAAGGATACAATGAGCATTGTTATAATTCACTAATTTTTAAAAATACGAATAAAGAAATTATTTATTTAAACAATTTTCAGAAATTTAAATTTCTTGCGTACTTGAAAGAGTCACGTGATTGCAAAATCGTCATGTGACTAATAAATGTTAGTTTACGTAATTTCATTTCCCCTCTCAAATATTTAATAAAAGTGCGTTTAAATTTTCATTCTTAACTTTTTCGAAATTTATGAATTTTGAAACGTTTTTTGAAAAATTCACTTTCAGGTTAATTACTTTTAGACATAAATAATAATGTTTTCCATGATATTTTTAATAAATGTATTAAGCACGAACAAATAAAAATAAAAAGCAAACAAACTGAAATATAAATGTACAGAAAATAGAATGTTTATATTGATTGATACGTGATAAAATAACGTTTTCTTATTTCTCGCAACATGATAAATAAAAGATTAATAATGAAATATAGACCAAAATCGAATCAAAGGCACAATACGAATATGTTTATTGCCGTATTTTAGATCGATATTAATTAATTAACTGTCAAACTTTTTCCACCAATTGTTCAATTAAACGTGTTCTTTTGAAACATCACTAAGTTGCATTAACCTTTAATTTAATTTTTTTATATTAATGAGTAATATCAATAAATTGAAAATAATCAAAGTCTTTATACAAGTTTAAAATGCACAAGTTTCCCAAGTATCCCATAAGTTACACAAAGGAATTGCAAGAAACGAACCGAATCTAATGTTTTCTAATCTAATCTAGCTTATGAAATGTTCAAACCCACACTCATTTTCAATGGATTTTGTTCTCAAGTTCTTTCAATAATTTTTATTACTAAAATTTTGTATCAAAATAAATAACATTTTTATAATAATTTGAAAAATTATACAAGTTGCAAAATTGTAAAATGTTGTATTATGTGTTGAAAAAATCGTTTACACAATTGTTTTCCTATTTTTTAAAGGAATTTCTGAGGAATTTGTGGAGAATTTATTCTAGCAAAATATGGTAAATTATTATTTTTTTATTTGGTAATAAAAACGTTTTATTATTAATCATATATAAATGTTTTGGTAATAACAAAAGTGGAGAATTACTAAAATTAAAAATAATTATCTTAAAATAAGAAATATTAGTTTCAGTTAAAAAGAATTTGTTCGTTAAAATCTTTAGAAATTTGCATAATACCTTTTTAATGAGTTTTTTCTTGCGAAGTTTTCACTGCATAGAATTTTTATTAATGAATCTTTTGCGGTGGAACAATTTACATATTTTCTCTGATTAGAATATTTTCATGAAATTTACCACACCCTATAATACTTGAATGCAAAGTCCACATGAGAAATCATTTATTTCATAATATAATTAATAATATTATTTAGACATAATTATAATGAATTAATAAGTATATTGGGTCACAATTAAATGAGTATTACAAAGCAACACCATTAATACTTATTTCTAGAATAGATACTTCTTGAAAGAAAAGAAAAATGAAATATTGTTGCAATAATCTTATAACAAATCTTGTACTCCACCGAAGAAAATTATTTTAAACTCGAAATAAATGCAAATGCAGCAAGTGCTCTTGTAACGTTGAAATCATTGCAGAAAACAAGTACATTAGAAAGAGATCAAACTGTTATTTAGAGATTATATCGAGGAGACATAATCTTTGCTACATGTCTGCTGGTTCATACATGACTTTGCGATCATCAGATTAATGATTCAATTAGCATGATAGACTCGATAAAAACGAGAAAATTCATGCAAGAGCGAAGCAACATTTGTTTCTGTGCATTACAAACAAACTGTCAAAATTAAAATTATGAATCAGAGATGAAAAACTGTCATTCTATAATTCACGAACATTTCTCGGACGCGTTCGAAGCCACAGAACTACTCGAACATCCATTTTGCTAGTGCATAGGAAATCTTTATGAATCACTGAATGCATTTTGCATTTGTCATTGCACAGTTTACTTTGCAATTTGTTGTTGCAGTCGTGAACCGTATGTACATTTCGTACTTGCGAAGTAATCGTAAACAACGCGATGACAAAAGTACCGCACAATTAAGTTCGAAAGGATGATCGAAATGATTTTTCAACGACGCTTTTCATCGTTCTAATCAATTTTAACCGCAAACACGAGAGCATCGTCATCCATCAGACTCGCTCATTGCCTGGAAGCTTCGTCGTTCAAAGCATCCCTTTTCAGCTCCGCTCAATGGCATCGTTTATTTATTCTTTTCAAATACCTTTCTCCACCGAACAATGTTACAGATAAAACAAAATGTGTTACGGTGCAGAGATACATACATGGACACGTGCGCGGAACGACGCACACAAATGCCCGGCCATTGAACCTTATGAACGTGAACTTCAAACGTGGCTGATTACAGTTGTTTTACTAGCAGATCTATTAGCCACGCAGCAAATCACCGGCATTGGCGCGCATGACTGTGCATGCCTGCAATCATTCGACGCTATTGCCGCGCGTCAGAATTATGCAAAAAGGCGCCATTCGCTGACAGCGAATTTTATCCGCGTGCGACCTAAAAGTCCAACATTTTATTACGGTTGTGCGCTGCGGTCGGGCTTGTGCCTATTCCACGGGG
>JABFOX010000759.1:0-15043 GCA_022817665.1 Axea sp. ZL-2020
CAGGTTACATATTAACATTAGCTCCTCAAAAAGAAACGAACACGTAAACAAAAACTCACTAAATTCTAAAATAAGCATTAATTTTTTGATAATATAATACCATACTTCCATAATGAAGTTATTCTTTCATTATGTATAAATTATTTTGTATGTTATTTTTAATGTTTATTATATAGTCAATTCTGTGAATAAAAGTTTATTTATATCAATATTCTACATTACATTTACATATATTTACATACCTATACATTTCCTGTTATATCACTATTATATATTCTTGTAAATCTATTATATTAAAATAAAAAATATAATTGATATTAGATATTATATTAGAGGAAGAAAGTGTATTTGAACACTTTCTAAATATAATATTAAATAGAAACTACTTAGAAATACTAATTCCAAAATAATATGAATTAAATTCGTATACATTACAGAATTTTATTTGCAAATATTCTCATTCACACTCTATTAAATTTAACTTTAATTTGTATACATATTTTATTTTCAGTCCTTTAAAAAAATATATAAATATATATATAATTTTGATGACAATATAAATATAAGAACTCTCATGTTTAGGTTTATTAAAATTAAAAATAATAAAAACTTTTCTTTCCACATAAATTCTCCTTCTGTAAAATAAATGTGTAAATAATGTAAAAATATTACAAATAGCCACAACTGAAGGTGAAAATTACAAATGTAATATTTTATTATTCAGTAAAATTTGACAAGAATTAAAATCTTAAGAGAATGTACAAATTCCGCAATACTGAATTTAGTTTATTTTAAATTATAAGTATAAATTGAATATATACTTATTTGGTATATTTTACATTTCATACAATATGAAAATATTAATTATTCAGGACAGAATAATAATTATTATAAAAGCATAATTTTCATAACGAATTACGTGTGTATTTTTTTTTTCAACTTTCATAAATAAATTACAAAATTTGATATAATTTCGTCAGATATACATTTTGCCAGTAGACGATAATTTGAAGCTCCAGTGAAATTGCCTGATGTCAAGAAATAATAAATAAAATATATTGAAACTATAAATTGGAAATACACTAATCAAGTAATTAATGCGTGATACAGCCTCTGAAGAGAAAAAACTAGAATTATCAAATTCAAATTGATATAATTTTAAAATAAATATGTTTCTATATATTTTGTAAATAAGATATTACATTTTTCTATTTAGTAAACAAAACGGTTTTTCACACCAATGAAAAAATCTTTTCACTTAGTTAATATTTGTTTTAATTGAACAATTAAGGCAAAATGTAAATGAATACTATCTACACAAATTACACAATTTAACATTTGTTTCAAAGTTTATTTTGTTATTTTTAAAACATCTGTGAAACTTAATAAGCAGTAATACTTCCCCACTAAATTGAAAGAATTCTTAGGTTATCAAAATGTTAAATAACCTGAAATATAAATATTAATAAAAAAGACACTAAATGGTGGTATCTTTGTGACTCTAGCAGTGTTCTTTTACGGAAATATGTCAGTCCTGAATATAAAGTTAGTTTTTCGTGTTTTATGTACAAATTTCAGAAATTCGGCTTTGTTATGCACATTTTGAATTGTAAAGTAATGTTATTCAGATGAAAATATTAAATTTTATATGTAATTATACAAACTTATGGAATAAGAATTATTATGTATATTTTGAAACTTTATTCCGAAAATTAGTTCCGAAAAATGTAAAGTTTCCAATAATTGAAAATGAAAATGTATATTTTCTTGATTTGTTTAATAGAATTATTTAATTTTGGAGCGCACGAAAATCTGAAAGTTGTGCAATATGATTGGTGGACAGATAAATCTTTTACCAATTTTATCATCTGCAGTGAACAACGCTTTACTCTTTTTTACTTTCCTAGTGGATTATATTTGTTATGAGAATAGTATATTGAATTATTAAATGCAGAGGAAATAATTAAAATTTGTACATAACTTATGAAATTAATCCAGTATAATTGCAATTTACATTAAAATCGTATTATGAAATACGCCTGGTAAAATTTATGCTGCTGTAATGTCATGTATTCTATAGAAGATCGTGTAAAGGTAACGCATTCCACTTAGCTTTTGATTACACCGTCCACATATTTCGGAGTGTATTATTCAGATATAGTCAAGTTTGTTTGAATTTATAGTAACTGGTAAGTGAAATTTATTTCAAATTTATGTAAAATGTCTTTTTTTTCAATTGTTATAAGTGCTTTGAATTTGCAGCTTTGAGGTTATAATAATTAAATATCACAATTTTAATTAATATTTCTAAACTAAATAACAATAATTTATAATGTAATAAAACAAATAAAATTAAAATAAAGAAGCGAATACTTTTATAATCAGAGATATTTGAAAAAGATAGTTAAATTTATTTATACATATAATGAAAAAGAACTAATAAATAAAATTATCAAAATTTAAATATACATTAATGCAGTAAAGAGAAAAAAATAGAATACAAATTTGAATTTTAATATAAACAATGCTTATACAAACTTACATTAATATTAAAAATATTAAAGCAGAATCGCATAAATATATCATTCATTTATCTGTAATTCTAACTTTTTATATTTTATTGTATAACCATCACAACCATCAAAAATATAAGATATCAACGTCCCTTATGTTTGTTATTTATATATCCCAAAAGTTTAAGTGGAAGTTAATGTTTTGTTTATAAAATTTAAAATCATTGATATATATAATATTCATAAAATTTTCTGGAGTTACCAATTGTTGATAATATAAATTAATATTAAAACCTGATATAGAATACAAATTTTATAATTAAATACCATAAATTTTTCAAAAAATTGAAATAGAAGAATATACTTACCTTATTAGTTTTGTTATAGTCATCATTTTCAGTATAATATATGTAAAAAATTTAAGGAATTGTTGGCAATTTTACCCGAAATATATTCATTGTATATCTTTAGTTATTGCTTAATATTTTTGTAAAATTTCTATATCAATAATACAGTACTATTGTAAAATAATATTAATGTTATAAAAGCGTTTAAGTTGTATTGATATAATCACATAATAATAATAATAGTAATAATAATAACAATAACAACAACGACAAGAATAACAACAATAACAACAACAACAACAACAATAATAAAATTGCATCAAAACAAAATAATACTGTCATATGATTAATATAAAACATCATTGAAAAAAAAATATTTTGTGATATTTTATACTTATTTATATTAACAATTGTAGAACAGTTATTGACTTTTTTAATGAATACCACATGAACACCACTTAATAATAGAAAATTTAAATTCTTATTTTAACTCATTTGCATCATTGGACCAAATGATTCTCAATCAATGATGATTTATTTTTATTAAAATATAAACAAAATAAATAATTTTAATAAGTGTGTAATATATTTCATAATGTATTTCATATGTAATTCATAATTACAAGAGACAGTAAAATTATTGCCGGTGCATACTTTTCTGGGCAGATCAGTTGAGCCTGTCAGATTTTTAAAGTACATCACTCATTTAGAATGATGATGCAAATACATTAAACAAGTAGTATTTGAATATTTTAAACAATTTGCATTAAATTGATACTGCATTATTTATCAGATTAAAAAGATTATAAATTAAATCAGGTAAATTGATTAAACAGTGCTCTATGGTTAAGAGTTCATACATTTTCATAAGAAAAATACAATATTTATACATCAGTATGAAATTTGCAACTGAGAATTCAAATAGATTCAAAGAAAAATTATAAGAAATGATGTATGATCTGTTGTTAAAATTTATGAGAGGCAGATGATTTTCACTTCTTATGAATACTATTGAATAATCATTTAAGTAATATTTTACAAGAAATAAGAATCATATTGGTATACTTCTGTGAAAATTTAAGAACATGTAACTTATAACTATATCAGTATTAATATTTATTAATAAAATATTTCAGTTGAAATTATAAAGAAAAAAATTATTTATAAAAATTTATATAACGCAATTTTCTATATTTCTAATACAAACTTTAATATCATTACAATACTAAGAATTAAATTATATAATTTAAAAAATTGCCACTAGTTCATGTTGATTTATATATTTTTCTATAAATCATTTTATTATATACTATAAATGAAAGTTTATATTTAAAAAACATATAATTTATTATAATATTAATAATTGTACAATTTGTTTCAGAAATTTATTAGTATCTTTTATAAGAACAAAATGAAAAAACAAACTTCTCGTAAAAGACCTTTGGAATCTTCATGGGATTTAAAAGATGATTCAAAGCGTAGGAAATGGAAAGATCAAGAAATAATGACTATGCTAAATTTAATTAAAAAGCATAATTTATTAGAAAATTTTCCAACGGATGCTCAGTTAGGTGAAACTTTACTGAAACCAATGAAAAATCTTGGATACATGCGTACTGCTCACCAAATAAAATTGAAAATTAAAAGCCTCCGTAAAAGTTATATTAGGTGTAGAAAGGGTGAGTTAGATTCTCTAAAGAATTATACATTTTATGAATTATTAGATTCTGTATATAGCCATACAGATGCCAAAGATACGGAATCAGAAGAAGATTTATATGAAATTGAAGATGATTCGATTATGTGGTCAGAATCTGAAGTAAATAGGTTGTTTCTGGTTATTAAACAATTGGATTTGAGTCATGATTTATCCATTGGGAATATGTCTCTGAAAATTTTACGACAAATAAATAAGTGCTTGCAAAATTATCATATTAATAAAAGTTTAGAACAAATAAAAGTTTTACTACTTAGTTTGAGAAGTACATATGCAAATTATAAAAAAGAAATAGCAAATGGTTCAAACGTAGAGATTTTTCCTTACTTTGATCAGCTGGAAAACATTTGGAAACGCGAATATGCAAATGGTCATTTTCATTTTGCTGATAGTTATGATGAATTTTGGTCTGAAGAAGAAACTATACTGTTACTAGAAGCATTAAAGGAAATAAATATTACTGACATAACTAGTGACAATAGTGATTTTGTAACTAGTAAAGTAGAAGAATTTTTAAATGATAGTGGTTACAAAAGAACAAAATTTCAAATTCTTCAGAGAATAGAAAATTTAAAAGAGAATTATAATATTGCAAAACAGTGTCCAAATTTGGATGAAGCGATTGCTAAATTTCCATTTTATAATAGATTTGAAGACGTTTTTAAAGTTTCCACGGAAATTAGACAGAATGTTACACCTCAGGAAATCAAATTTCTTAACCAAGATAATCCAGAATTTGAAGATTTAGTAGTATTAGGTAAATAATATTATTACACTTTGATTTATACTGAAATAAGGATTATTCAAATTAAATGTTTTTTAAATGAAAAATTAACAAATATAATAAGACTGAATTTACATAACATAAAAATATACTAATATTTGAGAAATATTTGATAATTTTCTGGAAAAATATGTTTATATAAGTTTATTATACGTGTAAATAATATTATTCAAATCTGTATTAATGCATTACAATTTCAAGTAAGTTTTTTTTTTGTAATTGATTAATTAATAAAGATAATTTTAGTTCTATGTAAATTATAATAATTTAATATTTTACACAGAAAAGAAGAAACATTCCCGAGGATTTATTTGGGTAGATGAAGAAGTCTGTACATTGTTGAATCTTGTAAAGGAGATGAATTTGATATCTATATTTCGCGGTAGAATGACATTAGATTATGTATCAAAACTTGTGGCACCCATGCTTGAATTAGGTTTTGAGAGAACCGCATGGCAAATTAAAATCAAATTGAAGGGTTTAAGAAATCAGTATCATCGGTGCATTCAAAGCAACTGGTCTGAGAAATCTATAGCTGAATGCCCCCATTTTGACAAAATACATGAGATAGTTCAAATGTTAGATCAAAATGAGCAGATTAATATATCTCAGTGGAAGAAATATGGAACAAACAGATCGAACAAAACTAAGAAGAAAGATGTAATTTTAAAAGAAATTGAAGTAGATGAATATGATCAACATTTTAATAATGGTTTGAATATTGCAGACGTAACTAGCTGTAATGATTCGACATTGAAAAAAAATGAGATAATTCTTTGGGAACCACTTGAAACTATTCCTGGTAAGTATTCGTTTTATACCATGGACCTTTATTACAAGTAAAACATTTTTTATATTTTTATCAAATATATTTATTTTTATTATTTGTTTCTTAAAGGAATACGCTGAATAAATGAATCAACATTGATTCAATTTTGATGGTGCCGTTTACTTAATGCAAATACAATGTAGCGAAAACATCGAATCAATTTCACAACGTCCAGATAGAATTAACATTGACTGTTAAGGTAGAAATAACTTTGATATAAGTTGATGTATATTGATGTAAGGTTACCAATATTGGTAAATAAGATTGAATCAATGTTGATGCTATGTTGACATTTTGTTGAAATGAGATTGAATTAATGTTAATGCTATGTTGACATTGTGATGAAGCAAGATTGATTCCACGTTGATTCAGTATTTTTTGAATATTGTCTAACATTTGACAATCAATGTTGAATAGATCATAATGTCACTGTTAATGCAATTGTAATTGTCAACACTAATAAATTTTACATTAAATTGTATTAAGGTTGATTCAAATTTCATAATCGACGTTCGTTAAAACAATCATTGATTGTATTTTGTTAATTTTCGAAGATAAGATTCAACAAGTTGATTAAAAAATATCTGCAACTCTAAATCAGTGATTTTACTAATGCGTTTTATTAGAATTATAACTAAATGTATTTATATTGTTATTTTCGTATTATGACTTTAAATTACAAAAATATTTAAAACATTATTGTGATATGTTTTAAAATACAAATTAGTGTTAATTAAATCTTGATACCCGTTATACCCATTGATGGACAACGGTTGAGATTATTATTAATATATAGAATTATATATTAATATATATAATAAATCTCTTCAAGATGAACAACTTTAATTCATAAATTTTTTTGATTAGATGTGCAGTTTTTTTTTATTCGATGACATTTTGTTATTACAAAATAAAAAAAATTCTTTGTATTTATATTACAATTAAATTAGAACTTCAATATGCATACTAAATTTATTATTGTAATGTGGAATACAACAATAATAATATTTTTAGCATGTCGTCAATCCTTGTATAATACGTTAACATTTAACGTAATTTAAAAAACTCATACAATAAAATAATTATATATTTAAATTATTCAAATATTATAATACTAACTAAAATAAAATATTTTATTTGTCTATTTTAGATGTAGACGATGAATCAAATATAGAACATGAAATCATTGAAAACGAAGAAGAAAGGTTATCAGATATGTTTGAAGAAGTTTTTGAAGACGAAGTGAACAATGACGAATTTAAAGTCATACATGAAGGCCAAGTCTTAGAAATCAGCAATGAAAATGAACTAGACGAGGAATACATTAAATACGAGGATATAACTTTATCACAAGTTGAATGTACAACAGATGTGGAAGAATCAAGTAAGTGTAAGGATGATAAAATTGAAGATCATTCAACACAAGATGATGACATACTAACAAAGAAATCTAAAATAATACAATTTTTCAATAATCATTCTAATGAATGTAAAGAGTCCAATGATGTGAATAAATATATTAGCGTTGAAGATTTTGTTAAGGCTAAACAACCAGAAGAAAACGAGAAATTAGAAAGCAGAGATCCGACGAAATTAAAGTCAACTAGTGATGTTTTAATACAGTTATTGAAACATGAAGAATTATTACAAAAGCAACATCAGCTTTGGTTAGAGAAGCAATTTGAGATTCAAAGAAAATATGATAGTGAACAAAGAGCTGAACTATTAAAAGAACTTCAGGAATTAAGAAGTGTTATTACATCGACTACCTTTAATCAAAATGTTTATAAAAGGATTTGAACTAAATTTATTATAAGCATTTTATGTATTAATATTATTTGTTTGACTTTGTTATAAATATTTTTATTTTATAATTTTTTTTAATTATTTTTTCATTTTCCTAAGAAATAAGAAACTTTCATGCGATAAGTTTTCTTTTTTTCTTTGACTCAATTGAGAAATATAAGATGCAGAACTTTATATTTCAACTGTTGTTTATTCTGCAAAATAATATAATTTCGTCTTATTACATTTAATTTAGATTGAAATCTAATCTAATATATCATATTAATTTAGGTATTGGTATAAATATATAGAAATAGTGTTTAAGGTATTGTATAGAATGTATATAATGTACATAGGAATAATTTATTATATTAATTGTAACATTATTGGCATACAATTTAGTAAGCGCAGTAAAAAAATAACTGATAATGTATATTTTCATTAACAATAAAATATCAGTGACGCTTAATCACAATTAACTACATAGTTTACTATATCTATCATATAAAATTAAATGTAGTTAGTATTTAAATAACCAATGAAAAACAATTGTTACACAGTGTAATTTATAATTTAATTTTGTAAATAAATTTGTATTAAATATTGTTCTAAAATATAAATAGTAAATTCTTGTTATTAATTTTTTTCAAACTTTAAATAAATTGCAACATTATGGGTTATAATAAAATATTCTGTTAACGGCAAATTCTAATAGATTTAGCTGAATGTCATTCGGTCATGAATCCAATTACATTAACTACAAGGACGCAACTCAGTTGATTGATAAAGAAAGCATCTAGGCTTATAACAATGATATTTTCAGTTTAATTCTTATTGTATTTTTTTACTCTATAAAAGTTTGTTAAACTAAGTTATGTAAAATATGTATTTAATAAATAAACTAAACAGTATGAAAATACTTTAAAGTTATTATATCAGTTGTTAAATTGTATTTGTGATTTGTATTTTACAATTATGATATATAATAATTGAGTTTGATTGGATAAAATTAAAAATAAAATTGTATTTTTATAAATGTATATCATATTTATTAATTTATATTACATTTGTTTTTTTTTTCTTTACAAAAACATTAAAAACTTAATACCTTAAATTATTTAATTAAAATGGTTACAATATTTTGTTTCCCTGAACATTTACTCTATTATTCATAATTATTTTTTCTTGTCTTTTCTTTTCTTGTTTAAATGCCAAAGTGTTGGCTTTTTTCTCTGTGCGTCTTTCCTGGAATTAGATAATAATACAATAGTGTAATAATATGGAATATAATTTTTTTAATTATTTAAGTATATATTAAGTTATCTGATTTAATCAAATAAATACTAACTTTTCTATATTCTTTTAAATTTTTTTTTCTTTCTCTTCTTTCTTCTGGCGTTTCATTAGGAGCTCTATAACTTAATGCAGATAGTCGTGATCTTCTAGATTCTGCTATGGATACAATACCATCATCAACTTCTTTTTCCGAATTATGTAAATTAAATTGTTCAATGTTTTTGATAGTTAATTTTGTATCAGAATTTCCTAGTATATTTTTTGGAATTCCTGTTCTCGAATCAATTATAATTTTGTTAATTTTATTTACCTGAAACCATATGTTGTAAATAAAGTTATGTAATTTTAACGATATTTATATAATAATTCTTAAACAATTTTTTTGGTTATAAATATAAAAATCTCTAAAATATATTACTGAATAATTGCGATATCAAAATAACGAACTTGAAAAATATTACGTATTTTTGTGAATAAAAATATCAGTTTAGTTTTTTGTTGTTGTGTTTTTTTTTTTTTTTTTTTTTTTTTCCCAACGGGACCATGTCGAACTTTTTAATTAGAAAAAATAGTTGTTGATCGGTAATGCTGGCCCGGGTGATTACGGTACTAAGAATTATGACAGAAGCGTATGGTTGTGTTCTGTTGCACCTGAAAAGTAGTTCATATTATAATTATGTTTGAATTTAAACCATTGATTTTGAAACGCCGCGCAAAAAAGGTCGCCGTCGCAATCGCTGTTACAATTAGCTTCATTTCGTCGTTTCAGTTTCATCGTTCATCAAACAACGATTTAATGACAAACGCAAACAGAATTATTGCTGTGTAAACTTTCAGTCGATATTGATACGTAAAAAATTATCTTTTAGCATCGCACGAGAACGTTTGCCCGACACACAGCTGATCATTAATTTCTCCGAAATTACTTTCGAATAAGTATAGTTTGGTTTAATGACAGAAGCATCTTTTAAAACTCCCGCTCCTCGTTTCATTAACAAACCCCGAGGAAAAAAATGGGACAGCGACAAAAAAATGTTGTACTTTTCATTAAGTTTTACATATTAATCAGTCTAATTTGAAATCTTATAATAAATGACAGCGCGCGATATTAGCAACGAAAAAACACTGACGATTTCCTTGCGCGCTTATAATTAATAAAATAATCTTGTATCGTGCACAAGTTTTTGTACTCAAAATACGTTTTCGCTTTAAAAGAGAATTCTTATGCTATTTACGAAATCTGTTGAATTTTAATGGAGAAAAACAAAAACAAGATTTACGAGTAAAAATTTAAAGTTGGAAAAGAGAGAAACAAACGTGAGTAAATATTTGATAAAACAACTGTAGATAAAAATAAAGAATTTAATACACTGACAACCAAGACTGCTCAATTTATTTGAAAAATGGTACGGTGTGTATTTGGAAAATCATACATCCATATCGTGCTGCAATGTGAACAGAGTTTCTTTGAATTAATTTTTTCATTGGTCAGTAATACGCAGTATGTAATTATTACGGGTTATTCGTACCGGGTAATTGTATCGTAAAGTTCACAAGTGAAATGTTAAATTAAAAACCGTACACTTGATATCTTATATTTATTGTAACTATTTTTCAAACGAGAGATTTTCCATTACACGTGTGAGAAGTCTACAGAAAATATGTCAGCGTGTTTATAGTAATACGATTATTGTTCACTATTTCTCTGTAATAATTTTTAACTCATCTGAATTATTCGGTATTGATTTTTTAAAATTTTAATTACATGATGTTCTGTAATGTGAAAAAAGTTTGATAAAACCAGAGTTTCCAGACTAATGAGATGAAATCAATGTGTAAAAGAATTAATTGAATAACTTATTAATTAATCGAATTAAAAGTCAAAGTAACTAAGCAAATAAATGAACTGACTAATGCATCGAAAGAGAAAAAAGGAAACTAAATAACTAAATATCTAAATAAGCGATGCCTCAGAGGAACGTGTCGGTCGAATCAACGTTCATGAAAAGTCAAATAAAGTTGATTCAGCGTTGACGGTCAAAACTGATTCAGCGTTGGTGACACACGTGCAATTAATAATGAATGCACCTTGTGTCAATTTGATGTCACCGCTGATTCAGTATTGACCATCCACGCTGAATCAACCCCGCTTTAACTTGCATCGATACTGATTTCAAAGATTAAATTAATTCACGTTCAAAAATATCAACGTCGTATTATTAAATAAATCAGGAATTCAATGGTTAACATTGAGCTGATTCAACATTTCCCAAGTACTGAATCAACGTTGATCAAGTGTTACCATCGACGTCGATTCAACAAACGAGCCTCGTTAGAAAAGAACTGATCGACGTGTGATTGAAAAGACGTTGGATTTAAATAAAGAATGAAATTGCTAAATAAACTGACGAATAAGTAATTGCAGTACAGAACTATTTTTAAATGTAAAAAAGTTGACGTGGAGTTGCATTTTGATTTTCGAATGCTTATGTTTATCCTCGTTTAATGTACAAATAATTCATGTTCCACCAAAAACGGCACTAAGTACAACACGCGGATCATAAATAAGTAATTTATGAATCAAGTGAACCACATATATATACGATATGTGTGGCTTATATATCAATCATCCACAAGTGATCATTGATTCGTATTTTAACTGAATAATCATAAACAGGTCGTGTATGGCTGGCCTGTATGAATTATATATAAGTGATACATGTGGTACATATAAATCACACGTGGATCATACGTGTTATAAATTGGTCACAAACGGGTTGCACACGTGCATAAATATTTGTCACTCCTGCGTGTCGTGTATAATTGATATTTGGATCATATACGAGTTTATTATGAGTTACATAATTCGTTGGGATCAGCGTTAATACCAATTGTTCATCTATATTGGGCCACACCCCATGTTGGCGTTTCATTTCCATCCCCTTCGAGTGACAGTAACCACTGTCACACCAATTCCAAATCGATCATAATAAATGACGAACCACAAGAATTTTTGCATGACCGTGCGCCCTACTTTATTTCTTATCGTCTTTTAAACAACTACCACAGCAGTTGCAATTAAGTTTGTGTATCAAGCAAGGTGTCCACGTATTAAATAAGCAATGCAGAAAAGATCTTTACAAGTGTTGTTATTTCTTTAAATGTTCACTCTTAAATTTCTTCTTGAAACGAGATATTTTCTCGTCGGCTGACTTTCATTCACTCGTTGTTGTTGTTTTCATATTTGTTGTCCGACTACGTTCTTATTGCTTCGATATTAAAAGGAATAAAACAAGCTCTATCATTTACTTACTTGAGTCAACAGTAATCGTAACTGACTGGAAACATAATTCCCAATGAAGTGAGCTAAATATGTTTTATTTGAGATATTCGCCTTTCCACCGCGTCTAGTACTACCAACCACAATCCAACAGATGTAAAATAATAATATAACCGCACGTATCAGATCTTCCCCATAAATTCCACACGATTATGCAAATACACCTTATGTATATATTATGGACTGTTTATACAGTCAGCGGAACAAAGGAACGGAACAGTAGATGGCGCTCCTATTGTTCTAACCCACAATAGACGTGCAAACATTTTTCAAATCATACCTTAAACACCGCGCGAAAATAATTTAATCATTCCACCGTAATTCGGGCAAGAAATTGCACGGAACTGACCTACAAATTGTTGGGCCGTTTATCGCGCAAAATATATTACACGTTATATTATTTTTTGTCCGCGCATCGTTAATCTGCTTCAAATAATGAAAAGACTTCAAATTACTCAACGTGTAACATCTTAACGCGTAACTTGAGAAATTTCAAGTTTGAACAGGTATAATAATCGTTTTATGCGAAAGGTGTAATTTCCGCTATTAACGCCACATGACGGTCTGCTAATTATACTACCTGATTGTTTTTAAATACAAAGTAAATAATCGATTGAAAGCGAACATTATAATTTGTTGGCAAAAGGCTTTTTAATGAAATTTCTTTACACAATCGTTCGGCTGGAGGATACGTAAAACGAATGAAAAACAAAGCGTACGGAACGACTGACGTGATTTTATAAGCTAACTTATAAGAAAGGTGACTAGATTCAATATGTCTGGTGTAAAGCGTGATATTACGAGAAATATGATAAAGGAAATATACTTTAATATACAATATATACCGACGGAAGAGGGTTGTGCTTGTTCGAGCGAAAGTAACAGAAATATATTTAATTTTCAACTGCGGATACAATTTTGGTTGGTTAATTTCTTTGTACAATATTTCAGCGATTTTATCGCTATTAAATAATAATCAAAGACACTTGAGCTTGATATGCATGGAAATGGTCTTTTTTATTTTACGTCGTATTTCGTTAGTCAAAATTGTGTTGTTTTTTTTTCTTTTTTTCTTTTTTTCTTGTTTTTTTTTTGTGGTATGCGTGGATATTTTTGACTGACAATTTCGTTGATAATTTTGAACCGTAAACTTTGCTGTACTCATTCAATACAAATTCGGGCAATTTAATACCATTTTTTAAGAATTATTTGTTCAACTTTTCTCCGACGTTTTACATTTTTATATGATATAAAAATGATATTTTTGAAACGGGACGAGACGTTCTTTCAATGACAGCTTTGGTTTTCTATAATTTGCGTATTTATTGAACAAGGATTTTTTTTAATCATCAAACTTTGTTCAAAACCAATACCTCTGGATATTAAAACAGCAAAACTCAAATTCAAATTGTTGAAACAACTTATATATTTAATCAAGGATTGAATTAAAGTAACATAAAATTAACGACGATATCAATCATGACAACAAAACTAAAACGAATATTGATAAAAATTGAAAATAATTTAAGTACTTAAGAGAATTTTATTTTTTTCAAAATAAATAAAGTCGTCGTCATTTTTAATTATTCATAAACATTTGTAATTGTACTGTTAAATGTAATGTTCAATAACAGCAATTTTCATCATTCAGTTTAATTAATTACACGCATAATTTTAAACTTTCCAATAACTTTCGCATGATACATTATAGAAAAAAAAAATATGAATAAAATATGAGAAATTAATATTATTAATTTCTTATATTTTTTTATATAAAATAACGATCAGTTATCGTGTATTTATATAAAATAACGAATGATAACTTAATAAAATATATGTAACATATATTTAACGTTCATAAAAATAATCAATATTAGTAGAATTAATTAACCAAAATTAAATAAATGATTTTCATTAATAAATTTTAATTATCGATACGTATACAGGTATAAATCTTGTTCGGTAATTTCATATTTTAAAAAACGAATTAATCCATAATCAAACCGATATTTAATTTATAAAATATTTGTATTTAACAAAGGAACGACGAATTATATAAAGCTGCAAGATGTTCTGTTAGTTTTGCTATGTAAAATGCAAATGAAAAATGCGATAGTTTAGTAATTCCATTGAGTAATAATAAATCAGTAATTAACTAATAACGAATCAATAATTAACTAATAATGAATCAATTATATTTTGTTAATTAATTTTTTGAGTAACAAAATTATAATCATCGTCAATGATTAATGACCGTAAAACTATTAACATTTTAGCAATTAAAGCAATGTCTCACAAATGTTTTATCAGATGAAATAAAAATTAGTAGCTTTAATGGAAGCAGCTACGATATAAACCATCATTTTTAGTAGGTTTATTCGAGGCAAAGAAGTTGTCGCAAACTTTTCTAGCTTTAAATGAAATTTAAACAT
>JABFOX010000760.1:0-15042 GCA_022817665.1 Axea sp. ZL-2020
TCGCACTCATCAAGCTATTATCGGCTATTTTGCCTCTCATGTATTTAAACTTTGCGTAATGAGTTAGCATCAGAACCCAAATTATCATTAGAATATTATTTCAAAATCTTTGAGTGTGTAGCTGTTTTTTTATCATTCTCTTTTTAATATGTAATAATTTGTATGCATGTAAAACCATTGTCAAAAATAGAATTAGTAATTATACTTGATTAATATAAGAGTGAAATGTATATGTCTTAAAAATATGACTTTTTGCAAATTTATTGCACATTTTTTAACTTGAGTGATGATATGTAGTTTGCTGATGAGGTCTGTATTGTGAGGTCTATATTTTCACCAATGGTATCGCAAATTAAATATTTGCGAAATTCGAATGCTTGGTTTTTGTTGCACTAGAATTCAACAACTACGTGATAAAAAATGAAAGGTTGTTGTAAAGTGAAGTTTTGTTGTTTATAGTACTTTAATCGGAATGTAACACCTTATTTGATATACTTTTATTTCAATTAATGTACATATATTAATTACAATCAATGTTATAATAATTTTTAGAGAACCAAGTACTTTTTTCACTTATTTGTTTTCCCCTTAAACCAAAATCTAGTGATCTCGTCATATATAAATCATCTGCAAAATGTTATAAAATGATCGCCCAGAAAAAAGTTTCGAATTAAATTAGACCAGAAAATTGACTTAATCGCATCGAGTTCAAATAAAAATTTATAGGATTTTAGTAATCAATACCTGACCAGGTCTAATTAAATAAAATGATTTTTTCCGACTTGGAAAATAAGATTACATTTTAAATACAATTAAACCGCATTAAACCCGATCAGATATTACAATAAATTTGTATAGCTTATAAATTTTAATTATATTTAACAAAATTAAATTCATTCTCAGGTTTGATCAGACTTGGGAATTTTTTCTTGAGTACATCTATTAAATTAGAAAGAATTATAAAACAAATAGGAGCAAATATGGCACATGTGATAGCATGGTGCATTTATGGTATCGTAATATAATATGCAATTAAATATCCGTATCTCTTTTTCTCTATACAGCGGATGTAATTTTTTACAAAAAGAAGATTCCCTTTGTCATCTAAAAAACGTCAATTATAAGTATGAAAAAGTGTTACGTATGCTTAACAATTTTTTTCATATGATTTTTGTTTTTTCTCAATATAAATGTATACTTATCAAAATAGCATCGTCTTTTCTATCGCCAGCTATGCTTTCTATCAACATCAGACACTACTTTGATAATCCACAAAGTACTCTCCAAATATCAATCTTTGAACGATGACATAATGGTTTTTGCTCTCTAGTTGTAAGGTTTCAGAACGGAATTCTGGAATTCACTGTTGAAATATTAAAGTGCCGTTGAATGTTCGAATACGTACAAATTTTTCGATTTCAGTTGCAAAAGTGAAAGATTTAATAATCGCCTAATATTTTAACAGTGATTCATATTTCTCATTTAACGATGATCTAACAAATAAAGCATGAAACGAATTCAAAATCATAACCCGGTCCGGCTCCGATCTGGGTCATGAATTTTCCTACATTTGCTTTGCTTATGAACAACGTCGATCAAAATGAAAATCAACAGGTTGTCGCAAATTACTGTAAGCGCAATCTGTCCATGCCCTAAATCGTTTCCAGCAAGGCGTTCCACGTCATAGCGTTCTACGATCATCAGAGCATTTGAAACGTCTTGAGATCAACGAGAAAACATTGAAATGTATTTAGTATCAGAGATTTTCTTTCCCATGTTAAGAAAAACTTAATTCTCTAGGCCAACTACACGCGTCAACGGTTTGATACAAATGCCACTGTAATATTTCGTATAACTGTCGTGGAGGACAATATTTTTTCATAAAAATAAGAAATTCCTATGGACACAGGAATGATAAAGTAATAATTTATGTCGCAAGAAAATATTGATTATAATGACAGAAACAATTCATTATAATATATTATTTTACTTCCTTCAATTTAGAAGTTTAATTTCTTTTCCAATCTGAATCAAGTCAACGGGATAAAATTTAACTTAAGAATTTTCAGTTTAGATTTAAACGTAAATAATTTAAATTCTAAGTATTTTGATAAATAATTAATTTTTAGCTGTAAGTAATATAGACATTTGGTATGTTGACATACGTTCTCAGTTATTTTTTCTTCTTTTTATTATGGAGTAGTGTACAAATTATATTCTCCTTATGAAATCATTGAAATTTTATTTTAAAAGCATTGCAATAAATGTTTTGCTCTATAATTAGTTTGATATTTGTATAAATAACTTTCACATGAAATATTTTTTGTAATAATTTCTCGTACGCTAAATTAAATAAAAATAAAAATTCAAGGAAAACATGTTTAACTAAAAACGTATAACTTATTTTTAATATTTACAATTTTACAAGGAAATAATTTCTAATATAAATTATTAATTAAGATAAGTAATTAAGATTAAGTAATATTTTATCAACTTTTTACAACTCCATAATTTTCATTAGCTTAAACTGAATAAATATATTCTGAATTTATTACTGTTGTTTAAGTATTATGCAATAGATAGTATCATTAAAAACTAAAATAAAAATTTAATTTAATAATAGAATTTAGTATCTTTGAACAAGTTTTGTCTAATAGGAATTTTAAATAATAATTCACATTTGATTAACTTTAATTACCTATGTTTTTATATTATTTTGCATCAGAATTTAAATTGTGTAAATTTGTATTTAAATTATATAAACTAAGCATTTTCCAGAAATTTTATAACAAATTACAACATTCTTTACTTACTTCACCTATTTAATTTACATTTTTAAATGTATTATTTTTTATAAAAATAATCTTTACACAATTAAAAAATAATTTGTCTTACTTCTTCTGAATTTGTCAATTCGAGTAATTCCAGTTTACTTTAATATCTTACGAGATAAAAGAAAACATTCCTCCCTTTTCATTGATAAATATTGTCCACCCAACAATTAGAATCTCGATGTTAATGTCTAGGCTATTCTGAAGGTCGAATGAAATTCCTAATTCTTACTGCCGGAATAATAGAACATTTATTCATGCGATTGATATACGACATTCAAGTGCGTCTAGTATTACGTCGTCACAATTCGGAAGAGATTTGGAGAGATTGCCGAGTAATCGATATATTTTTATCATGAAATAGCCTCTCCACAGTTCTGACGAAATAAATGTATGCGTGACGATGTGAATATAATGAGTCAAACTCACGAAACATTCGTTGCAATTATTCTTGAATTTAAGAAAATGATTTTGTAATATCCGGAGTGATTTTAAATATATGTTTTTTCAGAGTTGAAATTTTTAAAGTGACATTAACGATGATATAAATTAATCATAACGATATTGTTAGCAGACACATACAGTATTGTTTGTTTTTAAGTTCCAATTCTGATTCTTCGTTGTATCTCAATTATGAGACAGGATACTTGAGAATTTCGATACACCTCTTTAAAAATAAATTTCACTGAAAGAAACATGTTCATGCAACGTCAACATAACTATAAATAATGAACATATTCGTTTTGATTATATTTCCTTTAGAATAAAGATTTCTAGTTTCATTTAAATATGTTTGAAGAGTATTTATAAACTTTTTCTTTTCGGTATTGTTGTTAAATCAACAATTCATATAATTTATTAAGTTATTACACGAAATTTATTTTTCTAGATGTTGATTTAATACATTGTTTCTTATTGAATATGTTAATTTTGTATCAAAATAATACTGAACTTTTTAATTTCAAAACAATCACTTCGATTTGAATAAAATCATTAAATAAATATTTTAATAATAAAAGTAGTTCAATGAAAATGATAATGAAATACAAGATATTTATAATTTTATAATTAACTTTTATATACATTTAGAAAGATCGTAATACCGTTAAGATTTAATATTTTTTATATGATTTTATTTATATTATAATAATAATTGTATATGATTAAAACTGGTTCAGTTAAATGCAAGTGTAAATGTTTTATTGATTTAATTTTAAATGAATCCAGTTTTGAGTTTTGAATAAAGCAATTTTAAATAATTATCTGTGTACATGTCCCATGTCCACAATGCAAGAATCTAAAACGCTAACAGTAAACGAAACGAAACTGTATAATGCATGGTTCTGTGCAAACATAAACTTCGCCAGAACCGTATTTAAATAGCCTCTACACCAGTGTAATAACTGAAAATGAACGTAACTTTTACTTATCTTTATAAGACTTACACACATTCAGATATACATTTTCTATAACTGCCTATTCCCTGTAATTACTTTCCACAAGGTTTGTGAGGACAGTGACGATTAATTTCAAGTATATATCCACGACACAATAGTAATTATGATTTGATCGTCGATTTGAAGCAGTCAGAAGAAATCATCCAAACCACCGCGTCGGTCAATTACTATATTTGGCCCCGCGAGTGTCGAAAGCGTAATCTTGATCTTTAGCACACAAAATTGAGTGCCAGTGTTGAAACTTTCGTGAATTCTGACATAATCAACAATCGCCATGGGTTAGTACTATTTACAGTACGAAATTATCTACTTAACAGACACTGACAGCAGAAGAATTGTTTATTTGTTTCTTTTGTACTACCTATACTAGAACATTTAGCCATAATTATATTCTAAAGAAAGTCGGACGGAATCGAGCCCGCGCAAACTTGGATTCGAATGAGAAAGAAAAGTTCGCAACGACCCCGACTCGCAAAGATTTTACTTGATTTGTTCAGAGCGATGAAAAATACCAGCACTAACTATCAATTTTGAACAGTTCTCGAATAAAAGCAATTCAATTAAATTTTGAACTAATTTAAACAAATACTAATTATCATTTTGATCTATTATGATACAGAAAGTAAGATTGTGTTCGATCACAATAATTATCTTAGACCACATTGTTTTAATCTCTTTTTACAATCCACTTAATAGCATTTTCGTATTATGGAAACATTTTCATTAAATCTAAACAAAATTTGACTGAATATGATTAAAAAATCTAAATTAAAATGTCATCGTGTATTTCAGATTATAGAATATTCCGATTTTATATTTTATTATATTTTATTGTATTCTGATTAAATTTTTTTGTGTAATTTTTTATTGATTTTCAATCAACTATAATTAGAATTATATAGCGAAAGACTACTCCTTTAATCAAATATTATTGAATTCTTGTAAAACTTTTTCAAGCTGACTAAAATATGATTGAATTTGATCAGAAATTATTAAATGTAATCAAACTTAATAAAATATTTGTATTCGAACGGTTCAAAATATAATAGAATTTCATTTATTCGAGTCGCTGGTACTTAGTGTCAAGAGGCAGAATTCATCTGACGATCAGAAGATCGTTAACTGGAATAACAAGAATTAATTTTGGAAGCCACACTTCTGCAAAACCTCGTCGTGCTTCAATTTTGTTCAGTATTTATTTAGTATTTTTTCATTTTCTTAAACTGTTCAACGATCAGGTTTCCGGAACGGGGAGGGGAGGTGTAATTTGTTTGTTTTATTTCTAAAAGGCCAAACGGACTGCATATCAACGTAGTTTTGATATGAAACATGGAAGTCCCATACACCGAATGTTCTAAACTTCTTCTAATCGATGTTAGATCTCATCTTTATTGGTTCGTCTAATTATTATATCATCTCAGACAATCACATTAAAACTAATGTAATAGCAAAGTGGTTTCGCACAAACTGCAAGTTCAGATGTGACGTTTCTTTTTCATTCCGGCTATTCAACTTTGTGCGAGTTATAAAAAGCACCAGATTGTATGCAAGGTGCAATAAAAACCGGCCACAAATGCTAAATTCAGTTTATAATAACTGCACTAAGAAGACATTTTTTTCTACTTATAAATACAAACATACAAAATTCAATATTAGTGACAATTGCGACAAAATTAAAATTTTTGTGACAATTGTTTTAAATACTGTTGTTTTATAACAAAAGCATAATTATGAGTAATCATTAATAAATTATACAAATTAATGATCAAATCAAAATTAAAACAAAATAAGCGATGCGTGTATTTTAATAATCATGACGCGAACGTTATTGTTTTAAGTGTTTCTTTGAAACAATATAAATACATGAATATTAAATTTTATGATTTTTGACCATTAGAAGAATTAATGTTTAAGTTTGTTATTATTTTCATTAAAACTAGTCACTGAATTAGAATTTAATTGAGAATAACTAATTTTTGGATTTAGAACAATCGTTAACAGAATGATATCGAGTGCATTTATTATAAATTTTATATAGCATTGTGCTATTGAATAGACGAGTCAAAGCTCCAGTCTTTCTAAGTGTTCATTGTCTACTTTCTTGAGTTCCTTTGTTCAAAATAGATCTTTATTTGAAAATTTACTTTCATTCATCACGAATTGCCTGCTCGACTATTAATCGCACACTTGCATAGATTAGGGTAGAGCTAGGTTGGCGACACGTAGAAAGCCAGTAGACTTTGATCGTCCATCAGAGTTAAAAAAATAATCTCTTGTTAATCTTACTTCCTACGTTCAATCAATTAAGCCTAATTCATCACAATGATTACTATTGTAATCAATCGAATGAAACACAATAAAATGAAACTTCAACGCTGAATATTCTTTTACAGTTTGCGTCGCTTTTGATAATGATACTTATTTGTATGTTTGTATATATGTAACCACCCTTAAAATGTGTTACTCACATAGTATACACCAAATATTTTCAAAAATATATTGTAATATTTGTGTGATGTTGATATAACTTTGAAAGGTTAAACGAACAAAGAATCAATCACTCGTGGAAGCACAGTAAAATGAAGCTTGATATGTTGTAATGGATAAGATATTGTTTCTTATGTTTGTTTGCCTTTATATATAGCTCTTCTCATGCATCTTTGTCGCATTATTTGAACAGATTGAATTACCGCTTAATGTAATCGTGGTAGTGTTTAAAAAATAAATATGTGATATTCACAAATTTGTACAATCAAAAATCGAACAAGCGGATTTTACGCTTAAATCCATTATCTAACCGAAAAGTTGTTCTTAACAGGCATCTTTCAAAGTTCATTAAACTATCAGCCTTATGCTTCACAAATAGCATGACGGTAATCATGCTGGATTAACCACGATACATCTTACGTTCGATAAAACTTAAAAAATATTTTGTATTCTGTTTGTATTGATCAAAATATCCCTTTCATAATTTAGCGAAAATATTATTAATAAATAGTATCCTCTTTTGTTCATTTACTTCAAAATTCATCTACTTTACGTCGCATAAAAATATTGAAATTATCTTTGCTTTACGAGCAATATGTTTTAAATATACGCAGGGGGTGTAAAGCGATCGTTTGTCGTGGACACTTGACCAACATTCCGTCTTGGAATTTTTTTATCATCATATTTTTTATTTGTTCCTGAAATTTCAGTCTATGTATGATACATATGTTAGTTTCTTTCCTTCATTTTCGGTATACATATCTTCACAAAATTTTACTCGAAAATTGTAACTGTACAAAAGTCAATGGAAAGTCGATCAGATCGTCAAACGAAATGCGATCGTTTTCGTACCCATGTTACATCGATCGAGTGTATTTTTTTGTTTCTAATTTCAAAGTAATTTTTGTTAATAATTATCCATTGCACGGGACAATGTTGCAAATTACACGTTGCTTTGGTTTGCTTTGACACTAAACGTGGGGCATCGAATCAGCCAACTTTCAGCACTATTTCAAAATATAATCTCCGATTCTGACTAAACTAACGGAGATTACTTGCCTTTCGAAATAGCCACCCCTTCCCTAAAACGAAACGTTTAGAATGGCGTAACTTTAACATCAATTTATTTAAATTTTAATTACTACGTTTTCATTACTTATAATGCATTTTCTTTCGCAGTGTAGAAACAATAGTTAACAATGTACGCATAACCATATTTTTTTTTCGTAAGACACAATTTTTTCGCTCAATCCTCTAACCGCATTTGAAATTTTGTATAAAAATTAATATTAAGTCGCAGCACTAAAATTAATTATTGTCAACTTGAAAAGTATGTAAGAATTTCCGTTTTATGAGTTTTGATGAGTTCAGTAAAAATTGCAGTGCAGCAGTACAATTAAAGTCCAAAATGTTAAATTTGATTTTATATTTATTTATTAATTTATGTTTATTTAAGAATAAGGTTGTTTCAGTTTGAATTCTCGATACTAAATGAACATGTTTAAATTACATGAAAATTATAACATTTATTTATATGAAACATTTAAACGAAGTTTAATTAATTTGTTCATAATGCAATATTTTAACGTCGAAAAAAATGTGTAATATAATTTTAAAAATGCTTTAACTTATTATTTTTTTAAAGTATATTATTATAATTTCAGTTAAATAGAGACATCATAAATTATAATAGAACATAATATTTTGTACGTTATATTTTGACATTATAATTAATACAACATGTATTAATTTTATTTTGAATTAACAAATCAATCTTAATCATAGAACAAATTTAATAATTACTTTAGTTTAATATTACACAGTTATAAAGGAAAAAACCTAAAATTCGATATAAACTATTTAATACTTAATTGAACGTAATAATAGAAGGTTTTCATTAACTTACAAATATAACATTGTAATAAGTAATTAGAATATCTTATTAAAAAGACCAAAATGAATATATATATGTATATAGTATATGCACGTGTATATATATACGTAATAGTTCACGGGTTTACATTTCAAGTAATGTTTAAGAATTAACAAATTCTGAAAATTCCAAGTATTAAAATGTATCTCACACTAAATTACTACATGTACATTGATTTGGCTTACGAGCACAATTATTTTAATTAATATATTAAATGATTTTCTATGACAAGTAGTTCCAATAGCTGAAAATAAAAGTTGAATATTTTTCAAACTATTTACTTTTTATTTTAGTTATTCTATCTCGATATGAAAAGATTCTATATTATCGACGTCAGAAAACTAAATATAAAGCTAACGATAAATTTCATTAAACTGCAGTATATACTCTGATGATAAACATATATTGTAATTGTTATGTATATGTAACTTCATTACTAAAGACAAAAAGTATTATTTAATCTATTAATTGAAATAATACACATATTAATATCGATAGACGTTTTTTAAATTTAAATTCAAAAATAATTGTAGAATTTCGGTGCAATCAATAAACGTATCCTTTAGTTTTATTTTAACAATCCTAGTTTCAAAATTAAATAATTTAAATGATTTGATTAAATTTGAAAATCAAAGACCAAACAACATTTTATTCCACAATGTTATTGACTTTTAAAGAAACTAAAACTGGAAGTATTTCAATGATTTTGTACTAACATTCATATTATTATTTATAAAATATTATAGAATTACACCTGAACTGATCTATTGCTCAAGAATATGCAAAATTCCATTTTAATATTACATAATCCGCTATGTTATAGCTGAACCAAATGAAAAATATTAAATATATGCATCTTTAATGTAATCAGCGCCGTTCGAAGCATCTAAGAATTGTCGAAATTAGTTTGGATCAAAAATGATCCGAGCGCGGTTAGAGGATTAGACTTCGTATATATACATAGAATTATACGTAATTGATAATTTAGTATCCACATATACCACTTTACACTCAGAAAAAAAAAGTCTGGCTCCAAACTATGTACTCATGTTTCGTCGTACCGGGAATATGAATGGCACAGCCATAATTAATGGTACAAGCAACTATATAAATGGTTATGTCGACAACACTTGTATTAAGAGCCAACTAAAGCTATACTTATCGTTGTGATAACCATACGTTTACTTCAGTTTCATTTATATTACTTTATCATCGTTTTTGCTTTATCTCTTTTTCTACTTTCTTCAAATACACACATTCAACCAAGATGCGTTCAAAGCCCTCCAACTTCGTAATTTCGTATTTGCCATTGTTTCACGGATTTATACATCTTCCACTGCTATTCTACGCGAACTCGTCATCATAAATCTAACAAGCGAGAACAAAACATATGAATGCGCGTAATTAACGTGCACCATGCAATGAATTCCAGAGGGCTTTGCACATATGTGAATTGTGCCGTTCAAAATAGTAACCGCTAATTATTCCAATATTACAAAAAGCTACGCCAAACATTCAATTCGAAATGCATATCAACTGCTGTTGTTATTTCTTTTTTCTTTTGCTTTTAATTCGAAACAATTTAATTCAACTGAAATCACAAATTGATACTTGATCCAACACAGAGACATTTGTTCTTTGTTGTCGAAATATTTTTGGATAAATAATAATTTACTCAAATGAAAACAAAAGTCTGAAGAAGCTTTTTCGTATGAAAGTTTTAAGATAATAAATAAACTTTTCAATATCTTGTACATTTCAAACTTGTTAAACTTTTCTAAACTCTTTTCAGACTTTTATGTTCACCGATATACTTTCAATATAAACTAATTAGTATTCTAATAAATGATTAACCGCTGTGTTTTGGAAATAAAAAATAACCTAATCATTTAAAACTAACACGATACGCCGCTTTAATTCTACAACAAGGAACCTGATATTTTGGGATGAAAGATGAAAGTGAAGATCAAGTACATTCTTGCAATTAATCATATGGAGTTAAAATTGTTAACTAAACAATTGTTATGCTGACGCATACTCGTTAGCAGCTTCAATACAGTTGACGTCGATAATTGTTAACTAAACAATTTTAACATGTTTCCCAAAGTAATACTCTACCAGTAGCGATATTTTCACAGTTAAATCGCAACCTAGATTATAAAGAAAACGATATTAAATATGTCGTTAATTTACATAAAAATCATGATTTTATATTTGCTATGAAAAAAAAAAAAAACAATAATAAAAAATAACGTCAACCATAGGTATTATATACATATTTAATGTATTTAACAGACAAGAAGAAAATTCTCATTTATCTCAACAATAACATTATGTACGATATATACATAAGAAAACAATGTGTTTGTATCTTACGATTTTGATAAATCCTTATCATCTATAAGTAATTCAAAGTTACGTTTTCATATGAAAGGTGTTTTTTACCGCTTCATTTTTATTTCATACGTTTTCCATCTGTTCAAAGAAGTGACAATGATAACAAAATGAATGAAATCGTTATCATCTATTGATTAATCGTGGATACTAATTTTCTATTACAGTTATCATTGGTGCATATGTAAATAATACACTCTGAGGAAAACTTGAAATAAAAATTATACGGCACGAATTTTTTTTAAAGCAGCACGTAATGTTGATTTTTATGACGCACGGGGTTTGATCAAACAAAACTGTAGCCATGAACTTAATGGTAAGAACTACCATAAATTGAGTTAATCGAACAAAATTTTGATTATCTTTTGCGAAAATATAGTTCTTTCGAAAAATATATTTGTTCTTCTGCGTATATGAAATGTAAACGACGCGCAACCAAAGGAACCCTGGAGCCCGTGCTGCTATTAACCTGGCGAACATTCCGTGTGCTTTATCCATGTAAAAATTTAGTTATGTGACACATATGCAGACATGTATGTAACTAATGGCATATACATGACTATATATGAAATATTTTGGAGACATTTTACTTGAATTATGCAAAGGGTTCTAGAGCAATTGGTAGGAAATCTCAAGATTCACACCAGTTGCCTAGAAATATAACATCTAGGTCAATTTTTACACGGATCTTTATTTTCACCTTCATTTTATAAATAACGTTTCCTTCACTTCTTCTGCTTCGTATTCGTTTATACAGAGCAAATGATTTTTTGGCAAAGATACATAAAAAATGTTTGTTTGGTCCTTCTTAAGAACCGGAAGCTGTATCTTAACTGCAATATCTTTGTGCTGACGAGAAAGTATACCGCATTGTTTATGAAAGTGCTGATTTATTCAACGGAGCTTAATGTTCCATCGTCGAAACTAAAGAATAACGACGATTTTGTCCACAAACTCGTTAGCAGCTTCAATACAGTTGACTCGAATCGTCGATAATAGCTTCGTCATCTCCGGTTTCGTTATCATTTGGATAGGATTCCAATGAATGACGTACGTACCTAAGAATCGCGTCACCGATTTTGATACAGAGTACCGTTCGGACTCATGAAGGTAAGCACAATGATGTCGCACAGCTAAATTTGCTTTTTAGATTGGCATTTATTCTGGTTTTAGGCGGTGCCACTGCACGATCGTCTGCCGAGGCTTTGTGATCATGTCTTGCCAGTGCTTAGTTTCGCTCGCACCACTTCCGCTTTTACCTGCGAACAAATTTTTTGTTTATATAAACGCAAATTTAAATGATATAAAGATCGCTTAATACAAAACTGATCTTAAAATTGACATGTATTCTAAAAAGAAAAATTGTTAAATAGCTTCAAGAGATCAAAGTTGTTAAACCAGTACATTTCAGCATGCTCAAATGCCAATTAAATAGCACGATAAATATCATATTCGATATCTTATTGGCAATTATTCAATAAATAAAAATAGGTTAAAATTAAATCATTGTCTTTTCAATATTATTTTATAGAACAAATGTATAAGGTCATTGATTTATAAAATATGCAGCACTCACCTTATATTTTTGCCTTGCGAAATATCGTGTTCAATTTCTAATTTATCTGATACATTATTATGAATCTGTACTCTCTATCTTTTGTTTGACAAAAACGATTCAAGTAATTCATGTATCTGATTCTTTCAAATACTTTTTTCGTGTCTAAAAATAATACTCTTACAATTTTTTTATTGTCAGATACGTCTTTCTATACGTATCACATATCAACATCTGTCTAAAAAGAATGATATTTTATAAAATAAAATTATTTTTTCAATATTATTTTTTTATATTAAATAATTCACTAATTACTCTTCAACCACTATTTCCAAAATTTATCCAAAAAACATTTTAGAAAATATGATTTTTGTCAACCAACTGTCAGATTCTGTCACCTAACTGCATAAAAAAGTTATAATAACATTATTTTTAGATTCGAAAAAAGCATTTGAAACAATCAGATGTATAAATTATTTGAATCATTTTTGCAAACAGAAGATAGAAAGAACAGATTGATAATAATATTTTAAATAAACTGGAAATTGAATACGATGTTCCGCAAGGCTAAATTCTATGACCAATGATACATATTTTATAAATCAGTGACCTTATACAGTTGTTCAATAAAATAATATTGGAAGGATAATAGTGTGAAAGATCGAAAATCACCCAAAGGTGGCTTTTACTGATTCAAGAATACTTATTAATTAAAAAACATTAACTTAATACAAATAAGATAAAACCTATGATCATTAAAAATTGTAAAAATTTATTATTAGTAATATAATATTATTGAACAACTGAAAAATGATGATTATATTGAAGATGTTATAAAAATAGAATTATGTAGCTGCTCAAATTAATTCATATTTCAGTTAATTTTATTATGTCTTTTATAGATTTATCTTCATAAACACCGTCCGTGTGAAAGGGCATTTTTCTTTTCTTCGCCATATATGACAGTTTTATATTTTAATTTTAATTTCTTTGCATTCAAATGACTCAGTAATACTTAATTCTTCTTTGACAGTTTTGCTTTCTTAAGATAGTCGATGAACACTGTGCTTTGTTTGTCCCAAAAAATATTGGCAAAGATCGCTGTAGCCAATTGTTGCATGTTTGCTTGCTTTGGATGACTTCGCATGCTGTCTTTGGACTAAACTATGTAGCAATAGAAACATATTTCATACATTGTTATGAATTACCGTAAAAAATAATTTGAAATACGCTTCAATAGCTCAAAAATGCACTCTAAATCATTGACACAGTGCATCTTTTTCTTAGTTGTAAGAAAAGTCGATACATATCTTTTACAAAGCTTTCTTGTATATTAATGCTCATATAAAATATATATCATTGTTTTAAGATCTTCAAGATGTCAACTATTTCCTTCACGTTCGCTTTGTAGACATTAAATCGAATTCGGTGAATTTGTTGTGTCTTCTAAAATCATTGCCGTGATTGGACATTTAGAATACTCAGTATAATAAGAACTTGTACAGTCATATTTAAACTCTTTCAATGAATAGTTATTTTAAGAGGAACGGATTTGCCGAAATGGTTATCTAGCCATTCCTGGATTTAGATGGTATTTTATTTAAGTGTATACGAGAGTTTTTTTATAGTAATCAGTTTGGTTAAGTATAAATTTCTGTTAAAATCATTTAAAATATAAGTTTCTGTTATAAAAGTCCAATACTAATCCATAATGTATGTTAGATAGTTTTAACTTTCAAAAATATATGGAAAAATTTTATAATATTTCTATTATTACTTATTAAAGATAAGGATATTTGAATGGTACTACTTTGGACAAGTTCAAAACAATGGACAAAACCGTATTTCGTAGGTTGATTAACTACTGCTTTTAAGAAGTACAAATACTGCTTAAATACATCAATGACTTGAAAAATACTATACGGAATCTGCTCCATCATAAAGAATCACTTTTCGATGGTTTGCTGAATTTAAATGGAGTCATAAGAATATTAATTATGCTGAACACTCAAAACGTTCGAATAAGTGGATAACACTAGGAAATATTTAAAAAATTCTTAATTTATATTATTTATTTATAAATTAAATCATATGGGAACTACTAATAACTTAAAGATATCAAAAGGCAGTGTATACAATATTTTACACGCATAAGTAAAATTTTAGAAGTAGTTACCATGTTTGTTCATATTGGAACAGAAAGAACAACAGTTTAATGACTCAGAGCACTATTTGCAACTATATAAGTGAAATATCATAATACATAAAACATGGATCCACTATTACATTCAAAAATCGGCAGATAGCTGATTGAAAAACAGCACGTAAAAATCATCCAAAGCAGCCAAAATACAATAATGGGACAGAGAAGTTCTGGAGAATTTT
>JABFOX010000761.1:0-15022 GCA_022817665.1 Axea sp. ZL-2020
AATTAAATTTATAGTTAATGCAACAAAACAGTATCTAATAATAAATGTTACTTCTTTATCAATAGCTTTATTACAAAAAAAATTCACATTGTTTGTACCACATGTGAAACATTTTTCGTGAATGTATTAAACAGTTGTTTATTAAGATTAATTGATTGATTAATAAATTTCACTGGATAATATTTTTTTTAAATTTAAATATATTTTATGCGTGAAGGGATTTTAAATCATATTTATTAAAAATAATAATGCAGTTAAATGTTGATATATATTGATACAATTTTAACAAATGGATAACTTCTGGCGAAATGTTTTTGAAATTACACCATTTTTAGTTTTGTGACTGAAGGATTTCAGCTTGTAACGTATAATAAATAAATAAGTTTTGTAAATATTACCATGTAAGATTTTTTTAAATTAAATTTTCAAATATTTTAAGATTTTACTCGTTGCTGTGTCCGGAAATATTATTTATTCATGTCTCGTTCAATATTAAGTTGAGTAGATGACTTAGTATATAGCTGTATGAAATAATTTAGCTTCGACCAATTTTCCACCATTGGATTATTAACAAAAGCTTTTACATTTTTAATAATTCTGTGGGACACAATCTTGTTTATATATTGAGAATATTTGCACTAACACCTACTGTTTAATGTACAATTTTCGAATTCTGACGTTTTTATGCTCTTTATAACAATAATCAAAGAGTTATTCATTGATGAATTTGAATGTAGAACTGAACGAAAATGTTGTTTCTCAAAGTAGCTTGGATTGGAGGGATTCGAGGGAATCGGCAAGATTTTCAATTTTCATTGCTAAAACTTGAAAATTTGCAAAAAATTATTTTCTTGAAAAATGGTCGAAAATTAGTGGTTATCAAATTTCGTCGAAAAATGCGGAAAAATTGGAGAAAAATTTTTTTCTTGAAAAATGTTGGAAATTGGGTGGTTTTCAATTTTGGTCGAAAAATGATGGCAAAATTGGCGAAAAATTTTCGAAAATTGGTGGAGGTGAATTTTGATCGAAAAAATCCTTGAAAATTGAGATTTATTATAAATCTAGAAAATTAATAAAAAATTTTTGATGAAATTATGCTAAAAAAATTTGGATGTATTTTCGAGCTTGAGGGATTTCGTTTATGTTAGATATTGAGGGAAGTTTAGTGGCTGAAGATCCCTCAAAACTGTACTGCCAGATCGTGGGAAATTCCCCCCTAATCGGCATGATTTACATGTTAAAATTCCCTCGATCTGGCAGCGAGCCGCCTATAGTGAGGGAATTTCTCTCGATCTGACATCTGATTTATTCAATGTATTTTCCGACATTTAGAAGCGGAAAAATGCCGTTCTATTGAATTTTATTGAACTAAGTGATGCTGCAGTGATGTATATTGACCTCAATGATAATATTTCATCAATTAAATAATAAATATTTATTAATTTTTATACCGGAGTAATTAGTATAGAGACAAACTGGACAAACAGTAGTAAGCGGCAAAGAGACCAATTAGAAAACTATTTGTTGTCAAATATGTTACACGAAACATCACTTAATGTACAATTTTCGAATTCTGACGTTTTTATGCTCTCTTTAACAATATTCAAAGAGTTATTGATATTAATTAATATGAATTTGAAGGGAGACCTGAACGAAAATTTTGTCTCTCAAGCGAATTCGAGTAATTCGACAAAATTTTCAATTTCCATTGCTCAAATTTCAAAATTTGCAAAAAGTTTTTCCGTAAAAAATGGTCCTAAATACGTCATTTTCAATTTTGCTCGAAAAATCCGGAAACAATTAGCAAAAAATTTTTTCCTTAAAAAATGGTCGTAATTTCATAATTTTCAATTTTGGTCGAAAAATCGGGAAAAAATTGGCGAAAAAATTTTTTTTTAAAAATGTTCGAATATTAGTGGTTTGTAATTTTCGTCAAAAAATCCGGAAAAAATTAGGGAAAAATATTTTTCTTGAAAAATGTTAGAAAATTAGTGGTTTTCAATTTTCGTCGAAAAATTCGGAAACAATTAGCGAAAAATTTTTTCCTTAAACAACAGCTTTAATGCAAAGTTTAAAATATTAACAAATATTTTTTAATTGACGTATGATATACATTTTAATTAACATTACTAAAAATACTGAATAATAAAAATGACTATTCGAGAGAAATATTTCAAACTTATGATTGTTAATAAGCATTAAACTGAATATTTATATTTTATATACATGAAAACTTATTTTATAGAATTTACTTAATCGAAGATAATATTGCTTTGTAATTAGTACAAATTAAAATGCGATAACCGTAATGATGAAAAAAATTAATTCTAATTATTTTAATTTTAATAATTCAATATATATTTTTGTTATTATTTTTTGTTTAAAAACTATACTTTTATTTTGAAATAATTTACTAATAAAGTACTTTTTACTACTCTTTATATAAAACTCAAATAATTTTCTAAGCGCTAAATTATAGTAATATTCCTATCATTTATTATTTAAGTTAATAAAAGTCTCACCATAATCTGCATTATCTTTAATTTTATCTGGTCTAGAATCTAAGGTGCCTTCATTTGAAATTTCTTTTAATTTATCTAGTAATATTTTTCCTTCTTGAAGTGCTCCCATTAAAGTCTCCAACATGGCTTTACGTAAGTTGTGAATTTTTTCAAGAAAATTTTTCACTGCTTCAATTTCAATTGGTAGTAAAGTATCATTGCATGCCATTTCTAAAGCTCTCATACTTTCTCTACATTTTTCTGCACGACTATAAAAGCATACATAACATTTTTCTAAGATATTATTACTTTTTTTAGTTTTATATATATTAAATACCAATATGTTGTACATATAATGAACAATGACAGAACAAACCATTGAAATAAAACATTAGAATCTAAAATCTGTTTGCGACGCTCTAAAAGTATGTTAACATCAGTCCATGCATTTCCAAGAGTTTCTGCCATAGCTTTATATACTTCCGCTTTTGACTTCTGAGTTGAGATCAAGTGATCTGCTTGGCGCAATAATTCTTCCACTGGACTTTGTTTACTCTGAAATTAACATGCATATATTAAATTACAGTATTGTAATGCTTATTTATTAATAGAACATATTTTTATAATGTCATGTAAACGCTTTATTTTCCGTTATTAGTTTTTCCTACGATGTATCATCAGGTTTCATATTACATCTATACTATTAATGTTCTAATTTGATTTTTTAACAAAGATAAAAGAAATAAACAAATAATGAAATTAATAAAAAATAAATGAGTCCAAAAGAACCGGAATAATATTATTAGGTTAAAAGTACAATTAATATAATATTTTAATTATGTTGGTACGAAATAAAAATTATATTAAGCATATAATCATAGATAAATAGACAAATGTCCACGGTATATTATTATTTTAATTATTTTTTGTATATCTTTTTTTATTTTTTATATTACAATGATTAAAATAAAAGTTTCAAAATCGTACATGTGCTTTCCTATAAATGAATGCAGTCTTCATACCCTAGAAAATGAATAAATGTTATCTGAAATATTGGACATATAAGTTTTAAATAAATAAAAATAGTAGTTCGTTATTTTTTTGTTAAGACTTTGACCTTAAATGTTGTATATTATATGTGTTAGTTGATATTTCAATCCACATAAATTGAATAATGTGAGTACTTTGCTTAGATATAATATAAAATTTAAGTTAACAAAATTAACTTTTCGATTCAATAAAAGTTAATGTAACTGAAGTAATAACTTAATTCGATTATGATGCAGATATCTTCAAAATTCAAAAACAATGCTTGTACATTACAAAATAGTCTAAATATTTATTAATGTCGATTAAAAACTGTTATTTTTAAGATAATATAACGTCTGTATTATAAGTTATGGGTTTTATATCTGATTATTTAGATTATCGGCATTTTTATATATTTATATAAAAATTTTAGTCATTAAGAATTCATAAATTATATGATTATAATAATTTCAAAATTTAAAATAAATATTATAAAAGAAGATATTGTAAAAATTTAAATTTAAAAACTTTTTTAAATAGTTTTTTGTACATAAATAGGTTTCAGATAATAATAATAATAATAATAATAATAATAATAATAATGATAATAATAATAATAAAGAATATTCACAATGAAGAAATAAAATATTTAATATTTTTAACGTGTTGGGCATTATGCAATGATAGTTTATTTGTTGATAGGAATTTTAACTTGTCACCCACATAAAATTTCAGTTTTTTATACATTATCATAGTGTTAGATTAAATGATACATGTGAGACATCAAGAGCACAGCAAAAATATTGTTGATTTGCGAGATATTCATAAGACACTTCTATACATGTTGAACTGTTAACTTGTTATGGTTAATAAGTAGTAAATAAAATTAATTTATTAAAGACTATTTACTTGCAATCGTATAAGTACTTCATTGTGAGCTTCCAAATAATCAGTCGCTTGTTGAGGTGTGCACCCAAGTTTTGTTAATTCTGGTTCCATTTCTAAAACTTTCAATCTGAGTAATTCACCAGTCTGTAACACAAAATATTTTTGTTTTGTTAGTTTCTTCATTGTCGGCTTAGACATAAGAATATATATATCTAAAAATATGTGTGATATTTATAAGTATTGATTATGTTTAATGCACTTTTTTAAAGATTATAACATTATGTTAATTACTGAAATAAGTTAAAAAACCTATAACATATAAAACATATAAGCATAACCAATTTTTATGTGATGATCTTCGTTACCAAGATGCACAATACGGCATCTCAAATAATGCGTGTGCGATTTCACCACTGCCAGTTATCTGAAACACAAACGCAAAGCCGATTCCTACAGGCTGTAATCATCCAACCTAGTCAGCTGTTGGACGGTCTTACTCTGTGATGATAAAATAACTTCGGCGTAAGATACAGCCCGAGGGGATCAAGATCGTCATTCGATCAGTTAGGAAGACCAGAACAGGTGGTGTGCTCCGAGAATTAGAAGCCACCTGAAAAAATTCCGAGCTCTTTGAAAAGAATTTGGGTTAGCTTTGGACCAAGACGACCGTGTGCAATAGCACAACCTTAGAGCTACGCTCGAAATCTATATCCGTCTTTCGAAAGTGCTATAGGAGCCTACGCCAACTTTGCAATGAAAGATTTTTCTACTTAGACCGAACATACGGTGACAGAAGATAGCCGTTATGGGGATGAACGAACATGAAATTGGAAAATTGTCGTCGCACATCAAGATTGAACGAGTTAACTGCAGCGTTAGGCGTACGTTGTATTTTAAAGGTAGTTTTACAGTCTTTGAAAGAGCATCGAGTGATGAAATCTAAGATATAAGAATGGACTTTTTGAGTCCGTAGGCAAATATGCCACCCAGAAGTAATTCAAGGCTGGTTTCCGGGATGGCCACGCGTCGATTGGCAAGGGTTAGGTGGTTAAAATCCAACACTATAATGGAGAATTTAGGAAACCCCATTGGGAATTTTTCATATATCCCAGTAGAAACAAAAAATCACTATTGACAATATAGTATATACTGCTACTTAATAGATTTTCTTTGTGATTAAATTTATATTATGCTTAAATTCGGACAAAATAAACATTAATTATCTATTTATTTATTAATTAATTGCTTTACAGTTTTAGTTTTGGGTCCTTCTTTAAAATACTATGAAATTTTTTATTTAATTGTTTAAAACTGTTTGTAAAATTATTATAAATTGATAGATCTGTACAGTAAAATTAGTAGTTTTATTTAATACTGAATCCACGAAAACAAATATAATTATAAGTTAAATTAAAATCAATTGTAATAATGTTGTGAATTATCTAATAATCATGAAAAATAAAAGTTTAGAGATCTTAAATATCAATCATTTTCTAGACAAATTTCTATTTTACTAATATTATACATTTACTCTTTTTTGCTTTTTTAAATTCAACCTTCGTTTACTTATATCGCGTTTAATTAATACCATTTAAATTTAATTCGTTTTACAACTATAACAGACGATACAAGACAATTGATAATAAGAAGTACTATAAAGCAATTATAATTAATGAAGACATAGGTATATAAGTAAAGAAGTATTCTCTTTATCATGTTATTTAAATGTATCAATGAAATGCACGAGTAGAACAGCAATTCTAAAAATAAATATGATTTCTGTTGCATTATATAAAGCTCAAAATAATATTTTAAAAACATAAATAACATCTTATAAAAAATGAACTATATTGCTTAAAACAGAACTTTTATAACTTAATTTTGAAATAATATTGTGCACACATAAATATCAGTTTGCACTAAATAAAAGTAATAGGCAATTATTTATTACTAAATTTAAAATTTATATTTATTAATAATCGGCTTATAGATATGAGGTTACAGAATGTCTAGATTTTGAATAAAAACGTAGCTAAACTCGTATACAATGTACACGAAATTTTATCGGAATTATTTATTTTATACAAGATGTGTATTTTGAGTTTACAACTTGAAATATTTCGAGAAAAACGCGTTGTACGAAAAATGTTCAAATAAACTTTTAATATTTTTAAGGAGGCCTTGTTTGTATAAAAAATACTCCTTATAAATTAAATTTAAGGACTGATTCTTTCTCGATCTAATGGTGGTAATTGATAAATTTCATTTTATTATAACTTTTAATTGTGGCATAATTTGAAGGAAGTAATTCAAATAAACTCAACATATTTGAAGACTTATAATTATAATCTGTAATTAAAAAAGGAAGTTCTCATTTTAAATTTTAATGTCCCTGTCCTACCTTCAAAGAATGGTGAAAAAAGACTAATTTTAACATAGCAGAAGACTCCCTTATAAATATTAAAGGCTTATGGATCATTTTTTGAACAATACTTATTTCTCGAGATATTTTAAGTTTTCAACATAAAATAAACACCCTGTATGGATTATCAAATCCATATGGATGATGAAATGATAGTATAAATAATTGTAGTCGAGGTTCGCACTATTATTGCAATTTAATGACGCTATCATTAAAAATGGGAAATTCTGATTCATACGTCAAAGTAATAAATATTTGCAATATGTATTGTTAATGTTTTATTTTGACCTCATAAATATATTCATAACAGAATAAATAATTACATTCAGAAGTTGTATAATTTGATTTTTGAAATGGTAAAATTGCTAAAGATTATAAATTATTTAAAGTACCGTGAAAATAAAAATTCGGTTTAAACGTACTGATATATTAATAAATTTAATTCTATTAACTAAGTAAAATCCAACAATGTTTTCTCTATTTAATCAGTGTTTAAAGAATTTAGTTTGAACAATTTTATGTATAGCTTTTTCATTATAAGACGTATAAATATTTTTATACTTAGCCCATAAAATTACAATTATTTAAGAAAATGAAACTGTTCTGTTCATCAGCTACTAAAATTACATGAATTTTAAAATACATTTGAAATCTCTAATATGAGATTAAGTTAAATTAACTTAAGGGCAACATTATAATAAATATAAATAAATATAAAAATAAATGAATAATTATTAGTAAAATATTAGATAATTCATGACCAATTAAAATATAATTGTCTCAGAAACACTACTGGTTTGTATTATATTTCAGAATTCCTTTCACTAATTGAATTTATTATTAAGACATAATTATTCAAATTCTGAATTCTTATATATACAATTTCCCTTTGGCGTTTCTTTGACATTAATAATCATCAAATTATTCATTATTAAAATTAATTAATTAATTAAAGAGTGAATAAGCAAGCTTCTTAAAAATAGTAATCAGAAATTTCAGGACTGGCAAATTTAATTCTTTTAATCTTAGTTTTTCTTATAGGAAAATAATACCCTGAGTTATTTCTACAAAATGAATAAACGTTTTAAATTAATGATGGTAGTCATTTGAATCCAAACGTAAAAGAGATAGTAGTTAAATTAGCTTATGCATTACTACTTAATTATTAAGTCAAAGATTCCATCGAGGGACTCTGTAGCATCCAACATCCAGACGAAGGACAATATTGATAAACATATTGCTGAATGACAAGGAGCTGCATCTGTATCCAAATAAGTAGCAACGCTTTCCAGGAAGGATAATTTGTTGAAAAAAGGTAAACTGTGAAGCCAGAAGAGCTACAAAAACGTATTTTAACAATTTAATGACAAAAATGAACAAACAGTTAGGATATTTATTCATACACTTCAAGAAAGATAGAAGGAAATTAAATCTTAACACATCTTAACCGGGGAATGACAAAATTCGTTTTGTGGATATTGTTATTAAACCACAAGAGACGGAAAAAATTGTTTTGTATGAATTATCGATGAGTCATTTGTTTTACAATAATTTGACTTTTTTACAGTACTGTTGCGTATGAATTACAAAAATTTCAATTATTGACATGGTATGAATTCGGAGAGAAAACATTCACTTAAAATATGTTAAATAATATTGGTTGTTTTCTACTATCTGTAAATATATTAAAATTTAATTTTAAAAAAGATTCCTAATGTTGTAGAATCTCAATATATTTTTATACAATAACAGTTTCCACAAATCAATGATCTAGTGGTTTTTTTATAAAACTGACTCGATGCCATTTTGCATTTTGATGAATAATTTCACAAATTAACAATTTTATTTTTTTGTTACATAATTTATCAGATTTATTTAAAAATGATTAAATTTAATTTTCTAATATTTTCAAATTGTTTTTAAAAAAATTGATAATTTTTTGTTGATTCAATTTACTCAAAGTCTGCAAATTTTGTATGGATTTTCCAATTTCATTTTAAATTCGTCCACAAATTATAAATTAAAAAAGAAGAATAACAAATGAAGAATTTAAACATTTTTTAAAGATTATTATTAACTATGAGTATAAAGTTATCAATAATTATTTTATGTTTGTAACAATATTTTATTTTAGAAAGTAAATGGTATTTTTCATTAAATTTAGTATTTACCCACTTAGTTGCTTCTGAAGTTAGAACTAATAACCCATGCATCAGAGGCATCCAAATTAAACTCATTGTAATGTTTGTAACTAAAGCAGCAACTAATATCTGGAATTAAATATCACATTAATATTAGTCTGATCTTTTTGAAATTAATACACAGTCATTCATTATGTTTTATTTTTTTTCATGGATAAATACTCTAAAAACCATTTGATCAATCACATTGTGTATTGTATGTTCTGTGAATGTCAATGTATATGACATTTATTATTATATTAGCAACATAGACTAAAATAAATGCAATGGAATAGATTAAATAAACATTTGATAAAATTAAAATGATTTAAAAAAGTTTCAAATAGAAACACATATAACATTTAATTTCATTTAATGTTTTTAACTAAAAGTGTAAAATCGTCATCAAAAATATTATAAATATCTGTTAAAATTACTTTCTTTAATTTTGAATTAACGAATTTTTATTAAAGTTGGTTATATATCTTGCTATAGACTATATGAGATAAATAATTAATAATGCAATATTTATTTACATTGCTAATAGCAATTAATAATAGAATTTCAAATTTTACAGCAAAATTTAAATATAGTTTTTACTGTATTGCATAAAATAATAGTAAATTTAATTATTCTGTTCGATTTTTTCATATTAATAATAAATTAAATTTTAATTTAATAACAGACAATTAATTGAAATTAAAACTAAATTTTAACTTATTTTTATATTTTTATATTTTGTTTTAAACTTTGACTTTTTGATTCTTTCATAATTTATTTCAAGCGGGTTATTACTGTATCTTAGACATTTTTCTCATTATTTAAACTGAATGCGAACTAAATCTGAAATTTTAGATTAAAGAACCAGCTTCTTTGCCTAATTATTGATCTAAAATTAATCAGTTCTTGGATGTTCACATAAGTGGAAGTATCCAAATATCCAGTCTTGATTCAATAGTTGAGATATAACAAGTGCCCTTTTTTTATTATTATTAAACAATACATAAGTAAATGAATTTGGATTAAACTCAAACTTTATAATTATTGATGATAGAATTTACAAATGTAAAATGATTAATTTTTGTATTTTTTTTATTTTTATTTAAATGATTCAGAAAAAAGTTAAACTGATGAATATTTACAAATAAAAATGTCATACTTAATATAATAATGTAATATTTCTTATATAAAGTAGAACGATGTTCTTTAAAAGAAAGAAATTAAAAAATTAATGTATTAATTTTTATTACATAAATTAATTTATCAAAAATTCAATTAATAATCAGTTATATAATCTTTATTTTCATTTATATCTAGCGATTTTATCAATCGAATTTATTACATTTTGACTTAATGAATTTAAAACATTTTTTATATAAATCTTTTCTAGTGAAAAGAACAAAAATAAAAGATTTTACAATGACTACTTCTGTATGTATTCAATATGCAATTGGAATAGTTTGAAGATATTCAACTAAATTGAAGTGTCAGCCAAAATATATAAATGAATGCTCAATAAAATGATCTCAAATTAAAATTAAAATTGTATTACTTTTGATTTTATGTGTTCAGAACTATTGGTTGATGAAATTAAAAATGAATGTGCTGGATTATATATGAATATAATAATATTATTTTTTGAACTAAAGCATTTCCTAAATAAGCCATGTACAAAAACAAATTATTTCAAATATTACATTTAAAAGATAAGTATATTACATTAAGAATTGAATCATTGATTTAAGTTTTAATTAAAATAGCATACAAATATGTGTTTAACTATTTTAAAATAGGAGTAAAACGTATTACATGAATTACATTGCAAAGTACCTCATAAACAAACATAAGCTGAAGTGGTGGCTCTTTTAAGGATCTAGGCCAAAGTTTATACTCAGCTAGTAGACACAGTACAGAAAATACAAATATCGTGGATGCATAAGAATGATCAAAAGACAAACTTTGACCACTCTCATCATCAAAACAAAATCCGATGATACATATTTGCCTTAAATGTGTATACATGCCAGTCAAAACTACCGCAATCCAATGAAAATTTATATTTTCAAGAATTTCCATCTTTGTGTAAACGTTCATATCCACTGTAAAAATATAAATGTAAAAAACCAGAAGATGTTTCCAAACAAAGATTTACGACAATTTAAAATAAAAAAAACCACACATTTTAATTTAACTAATTATACAATTTTGTAAAAACTTTCTTTTGTAAACGTAACCTACGAAAGAGACGCGAACTGTCAAATTTGTAATATTTTACAATCGATCTATCAATCGAACTATACGGAAACGAATAATTTGAAATAAATACTCAAGAATATCGATGGTATGGTCATATTTCTTTATTTAAATCAATTTAATAGAAATCTTCGACTTTGGTTCTGTGAATTGTAAATTTGTATAAACATTAAGAATGTTTTAAAGCAAACGTAAGGAATAATAATTTTGATTAAAGACTTTAAATATTCATTCAGCATTAATCTTTCGTTTTTTTTCTTTCTTTTTTAAAAAAATTGTACAGTATTCAGAATGATTTTAAAGCGTTTAATCAAAATGTCGAAATAATAATATGACAATTATGTTATGTTCTTAATAATTATTTCATGCGTAACAAGTTGATTATGTTTACAAAATTGCCCCTATCAAAGCTTGATTTTTATCAATATTTGAATTACGAGCTATTTATTTTGAGCATTGTTGGAAAATTAGTACCTAGTACTTTCAGTAATACAGAATTAATGAAAAAATCAATGTATTTTTTTTATTTGCCGTGTTTTCATTCATCATTACCAGTACAATTCGTTCTTTCTCGTCGTTATAAAATAACTTCTTTTCCACTGATTCATAGTTTTTAATACATCGGCGTGTAAATAAAGACAGATTTATACTTTGTCATTAGTTTACAGCAATAATCAAGAAAATTTCAAATCTCTCACAAAGATATATCATACATAAAAGTAAAAGTATATTCCGTTATATATGTACGATAGGATACATTTGTTATAAAAACTGACACGCACGCGTGCGCTTTCAATTAATTAACTAAAATCAATTATTCCATTAACCAAATATTTATACGTTTGATGTTTCTCGATAAAAAATTTCATCTGAGAAATTCTGATATAACTTTCTTAAAATGTAAGAAGAAAGTGTTTAAATAATACCTTTATTGAAAAATTAAAATAATTCAGCAACGATTGGTTAAAACAATGTCTCGTTTTACTCGTTTGAACAGATTATAGTGAAAATTTCAGCTCTCATGCTGTCTTTTAGTTTCGTAACTTGGAGCGAATTTTGAGACATCTTGTAATTATTTTGTTGTATTTAAGTTCGTCTTTAGACATTTTTCTGAGAAAAATTTTTATAGGTATTGATTGCGTCAAATATCATATTATCGTAGAAAAGTTTTAAATTTAATTTTCCCATAAATTGAAAAAAGAAACTGTAAAATGTTACTTGAAAGACGCATAGTGTTTTATGGAAAACCTTTTGTGTTTATTATAAAACTGTGAATAGAAACAGTGTTCGTGTTAAGGTTGTGTTGCTAAATCGATGGAAAAAGTTAACTTGAAATTTTTTTACGCGTTCACAAGTATCACTTTTAAAATGAAAATGTTAGTGCTGAAGTCAAGAACTTAGTGTCTTGCTAATTTATAATATTAAATCATTAAATTTAAAACCAAAATGACTTTGTATTGGACTCTTTATATATTAGAATGATTTTGTACATTAAGAGAAATGCATTACAAATTTGTTGTATGAACAATTTCTTCATATCAAAATTAATGAATAATTTATAATGGATGTTATTATTTTTATTAAATTTTCACATACGTGGTGTCCTACAATTTGACGGCATTTTTCAGCAGGGTATTGCTGACGAAAAAAAAGACCGCGTGAGAGTTGACAGTTCAAAGCTATCAAAAAGGGTTTTAATAACCTTTTCCAATGTCAGCTCTCATGCTGAATTTTTGAACAAGAGGGCCAAAATCAAATCTCGCGTGAATTTTAGGACACCTTGACGTTAGAGAAAGGCCACCACAAAGTCAAATTTGAAAAAATGAACATTATACCAATTCAAATAAAAAATGCACTAATCTAGTTAACGATGGCTGACATTTCACGTTATGTTAAGTTTATTGGCACTTTAATCTTACACAATCCTATTAAGACAGATTAAAACAACACTTTTTACATTGTTGAGATTATTATCACAATGAACTAGTTACTTTTATGTAATAAATTACATTGGCTAAAGAAAGTTGGCAAAATCACGATTACAAAGTAGCAAAAATATTTAGTCGCAATTCCCTAAGAGACTTGACTAGTTAGATTAACGTCGAGGCAATTGCAGGATATATATACATACAAAATGGAACTTAACTTTAAATTTTTTACATTCGAACATTAAGCAAATGCATTAAGAAATAACTAAGCAGTTTGGAATGTATAATATAATAGTAAACTTAAAAGTAATTTGCATCGACTCGACGCAAACCAAAAAAAGTCTGATCTCAAATTTAATCAACGTTTCATGCAATATAAAATAGTCAACAATCTAGACCAACTAGAATCAGTCCTATTCATACACTCGAACGTGTCATCGCAATAAATACTCGTGTATAATTAACAATCAAACTAATTCTGAAACAACGACACCTAAATTACAACAATTCGAACAAGAAAAAAATATCCTTCTCTATAATACAAATATTAATATTTGGCATATCGCTTAAACTGTTGATTCGCAAAGAATTCATTTCATTTGTTGTTCTGGTGCTTTTCGTTTTATCTCCCTTTAATCACCATTAAAACCGACTGAGCCTTGAATCACAATAGGTATAAAAAGTGATTACATTTAATTCAAAATCACCATGTTCGGTACTAATTGTTTGGTACCTTTTTTATTAATTCAGTTTCGAATTAATATATTATCGATATTTAATCATTACTAATTTGTATCGCTGCTTTCTTAAGGTTATATAATCATATCATGAAAATTTTGTACTTCTTCCGTATAAGCACAAATATCTGTGTGATACTCACACACAGTTGTTGTGGTGTATTTACAGAATATTGAATATTTCCATGAAATTCTAGATTGCTATAATACGATATATCGTGTTTAAAGGCGTGTGTAATCGGTTTTAATGGAATTTCATAACAAGTGAATTTTTTGTTCAAGTTTGACTTTATTTTATATCCCGCAGTTTTGAATAACTAACATGTACTCTTCCTTGTTTCATCATTTTGTTTGAAAAATCGCACACGCTTTTGTCAAAAGCAAAAATGATGAGAACCGTTTCGCTGAGGACAGGTGTTGCTGTGCAAAGCACACTCAAGCAACGGACTCGATATTTTACACGGTATTTAAACATTGACCTATTATCCGATCCAGTGCAACCATCAGCTGGGCTGGGGTGGCGTGAGTTTCACCAGAAGCCAGGTGTAAAGTTTTGGTTTCTTCTTATCTACTAATTCGTACTGAAGATTACTCAAACCATCGGTCGCAAATCGTTTTTTCCCTGTTTTTAAATTTTCAAACCTCAAAATTATTTGTAATGAAATATTCAGTTGATACACTTCACTGATACTTTTTTTATGAAAGACAAGTTTTTGAGGTAGAAAATCCTTGACATATTTGATCAGTTGAATCATTACATTTATACTTATAATAAATTAACACCGTAGTAATAAAATTTATGCAAATTAAATTTAATTTTAAACGGAGTAAAAGTTCATTTGGAACTTTTTAAATTGGTAGAATTTTTGTCTACAATTTGAGTGCTTTACAAAGTTTATTTACAATGAGAAAAATATTTGGATCGAAAAAACGCAAGATTTGGTTCACTTTTGTTTTAAAAGCACTTAAATTTCCGATTAAAAAGCGTTTAATTGGAAGTTCAATTATTATTCAGCTGAACGAACTTAAAAAAAAAAATTGCAAAATTGATTGAAATGTTAGTTAAAAATGTTTTCTCTAATAA
>JABFOX010000762.1:0-15018 GCA_022817665.1 Axea sp. ZL-2020
CTAAAGCTCCACTAGCAATATATTTTCCATCAGGACTCTGGCAAAATTTTATACATAGTTTTTAATACAATTCTGTTAATATACTAAATAACAATATAATTTTTTTACAGTGAAATAAATTGTTTCTCAAGAAACTATACATGCTTACATATGCCACACTCAGTGTAAATTTGCCACCTCTTGTATCCAACGTTTGTTCTTGCTTTCCACTTTCCACACCATACATATGAATTTTACCTGCATGACTACCAGACACAATGTATTTGTCATCAGGTGAAAAAACTATTGTCCAAACATCAATAGGCCCAAGTTCAATATTTGATATTCTTTCTCCTGATTCAATATCATATATTTTTAGACAAGAACCTAATGAACTTGATGCAAATTCTAAAAATCAGTCATTAAAATCATATTATGGAAATAATAATTGTTTAATTTCTAATCTTACTTAGTTTGCTGATGTATTGTATATTTTAATCATAAAAAGACATCACAAAATAAGTGTAAACATAAAATTAATATTTTATCAATAAAAGTATAATTTTAATAAGATTAGATAAGAAGATTAATTAATGAATAATATATAAACAAATATGAAATATTTACTTGTTCCATCTGAACTAACAGCAAGAGAAACAAGACCAAGGGAAAATCCACTTAATGTACTTGCAAGTTTTAAACTTTGGTCAGTGTACTCCCATATTTTAATCTTATCATCTATAGATCCAGTAATAACAAATTCTTTCATATCCTCTTCATGTGAATGCACTGAATCTCTAAAAACAATAAATAAGTTTTTGTTATGAAATTCAGAATTATTTATGATTATTTATTATGTACTTTGTATTTACTTTCCAATTAAACTTGAACACGTTAATAAAATAAATTTATAGAAATAATATTAAATGTTTCATTTCCAATTCATTGGCTTATATTTAAAATCACTAACATAGTCGATTTGTTATACAGTGTATAATATACTTTAATGTTTGCTATGTTTACGTTTTATAACAAAATTACAAAATTTATATTTTAAAACTGTAATGTATTTGGAAATATTTTTTAATTAAATCATTACAATTAATATATTATAGTTAATTAAAAATTCTGATAACATTAATTAATTAAATTAAGACTACATACAAATAAAATTGTTTAATATAAAAATAAATAGCAATAATAATTAGCTAATTTTTATGTTAAATTATATTTTGAAGTAGATGAAAATAATGAGAATCATTGGTAAAAGGTAAATTAATGTATAATATTTAAATATGAATAAATGAATAAAGATATTCCGATAAATGCCAATCAACAACCGCCTACAAATACAATAAATTGAAATAAATAGAAATAAGAACAAAAATAATTATTTACCTAGAGTCTTCATTATTAGGATGAACATCTTCTTTCTTTTTTTTAATGCAACTCCATGCACAAGTCCAAATACCATCGTCGTGTGCATTTTCCGTTTTATTAATTAAAGAAAACTAAAATTATATTAGTAAATTATTTGATTACTTTTGATTCACGATGTATTTATAATAAATTACAATTAAAATTTTAATTTTAAAATATTAAGTATTTTGAATAAAGAGACATTTCTAAAAAAATTAACTGACCATTGTTATAATTTTATTTACCGGAACTTTTATTCTAAGATATTGTTGTTATTGTTAGGTTAGTCATTGGTGAACTTCGAAACTTTTTCGTTATCACTCGTACCACAATGTTTTCTTGTTTTCTGCAAAATCGTGCAGTCTTCAGTCAGTCTTGCCAAATGTAGTAGTCTAGCAATTTTAATTTTAATTTTATTACATTTTAGCTTTATTTCAAATATAATATTCCTTTTAATTTCAATATAAATATTGCCTTAAATTCCCGTATCAGGGATGCTTTCATAGAGTTAGTGTCTTCTTAAATGCAAATGGTATCACATATTATATTGTCATAAATTAACTACAGCAGAATTTTGTGGGTGAGGGAAAATGTACTGAACTTACAAATTTACATTTCTAATCAAATATGTGGTTGTATTTTGTAAACTAAGATTTTTTCGTCGTCTGCTCACATAGAGGCTGTAGTTTTCAAAATACATGTGCATGTTTGGTAAAATGTTTAGGCTTTTAAATTGAATAAATTTTTCCATACCTACAAAATTCCACTCTGATTAGTTAATAAAAATGTAAAGTATGATATAATTTGTATTTAAAAAGATACTAACTCCATTAATTCATCCTTGATACATCTTAAGTTTCTATATCAGTACTAAAGTCACGGAGTTAAGCTTTCGTATTTTTATTCAATAAAAGAAAGGAAATTAAAAAAATCGACATTACTGTGTATTTTTTGAATTGTGGAAATTTATTTAACTGAAAATATTACTTTTTATAAGCAATTATATATAAACATTTCTAAAAAATATTAAATCCATCTCAAAATTTTATTCCGAACGTGTGTAAGTAATTAAATATATAAATCAATATTTTTTATTTTTTAATATGCTTTTATAATACAAAAACTACATAGCAAGGTCAGGCTTTGGAAGTTCTTTTATATCATTAAGTAAAAATCGAAAAACTAACTGCATGGTTACATTGACGTATTCAGAGTGTATTAAATACACATTTGTAAACTTACTATAAGGTTTTAGTTTTAGTTTTTAATCAATGTTATACAAAATAAATATTTTAACGAGAAGAAATCTTTAAATCTTGAGACAATATATATCTGTATATTATTATTTTTTTAATTTTATAGGAGTTATAACCTTAAACTTTTATTTATTATAAATTATTTTTTATAGTAAATGTTTAAATTTACACATAAAACAAAAAAAACATTTTAAATATGTGTAAATTTCTATACTTATCGCACAAAAATTAAATTATATTAAATGAAATATAAAAGTGAATAGAAAATTACAAATAAAACGAATTTTAATTTCAAATTAATACAAAATAAAATTATAATAAACTATACGTATATATTACCAAATTCTAAATTTCGATTTGTTCTCATTAGACTGATTAAACGCAATCAATTTATAAAAATTAAATAAAGTATTGCTTAATATAACTTTTATAAACCAAATTCCTAACACCATTACCACAAACCTTCGATATTACTTTAAAAAACACTTTAATAAGTATTATGTTATATATTATTGTGAATATAGTAAATCGTAAAAATTATGAAATAATATCATGCGAAACTATAAATGAAATATTTGTTTAAAACATCATGATATTATTTTATTTATAAATTTCATGTATTTTCTGATACATAATTTAATTGTTGTATTAATGTATTTTGTAAAATTTCTTATTGGTGACATTTGATTCTTTATTACCACGTATGAATGAAAATAGAATGTATGAAACATTTTTTTATTTGAGACTTCATTCTTGGATCTGTTCAATCTTCAGTGCAATCTGATAGATTTCTGAACTCAGCCAAATATGTACTAAAGATATAACAAGGTTATATATTTGTTAGAAGTGAACTGTTAAATTAAGGAGTACGTCAGAGTACGTTCTTTGGTTTTTTTATACACAAATATTTATTGGTTCAATGTTTATATATAAGAATAGGTAAAATTGTTTGTATTATGGAAAATAAAATATAAAAAGTTTTTTTAAAAGTAACCAGTAACTATTAATTGAAAATAAATAATAACTAATTCTATTGGTCTGTATATTTCATTTATATTTATGAAATATCTGTTAATATCTATTGATAAATTTTAAAATTTAATTATACTTTTCAAACAATTTAATCCAATAGAATTTAAGTAGAAACAATGAAAATTGTTAAAATGTACTTCTAAAACAAAGTTCGAAATAAAATTAGTTTCAAAAATGAATATATAAAAAAGATATACATTTTATGCCAATTTGTTATAATTCAAGGGTGTACAAATATAATACAAATATCTAAAACAGCGAAATAATAAAAAATAACAATGGATATTAGTGACCCTTTAAGTGAACAAGATGATCAGAATGATACAGACAGTTTTAACTTTACAATAAATCCTATTAATAAATATTTAAAAAAAGAGTTGTGTAATATTGAAGAGCAAATAATAAAAAATACACAAGAATTAGAACAATTGAATCAATTTACAAATTATGCTATTCAACAGTTATCAACTATTCATATTTCTGATAATTCAGTTCCAGAGTTTGAAAAAGATGTATGTATTATACTTAAAAATATGAAAATTATTAAATATATTTAATATTTATATTAAAGATGTATTACATTAATTTATATTTATTTAATAGTTCTTTAATATCGATGACCAACCTATTATTAAGAAAAAAAAGTTCAATTCTACATTAAGTCCTCTTGTTATACAAAATATTTGGCAAAAAGTAATAGATCAAAAATGGATCATTGGAGTTTATTTGGAAAACAGATCTTCTTGGTAAGTAACTTTCTTTTTTCATTAAAAGTTATTTTATTAATCAGTTAAAAATATTTTATCATGTACAGATATCTGCTATATATTATTATTTATAAATATGTAGTAATTTCTCTTTAACAAGTTATCCATTTTACACAATAATGTATAATTTTATATTAAAATATTACAATGTATATAAGAATTATTATTAAGTTTGTTATTTAAAAAAATAGTAAATAAATAATTGAAATACAATGACTGAAGTTATTATTATAACTAAATTATAGTATTTATAATAATTTACATAAATATAAAAATAATACTTCATTAATTGTTAACAAACTAAATAATAATACAATAATGATCTAAATATAAAGATATTTATTTATTAAGTGTAATTATTTATAAATATAGTTACGTAAGTTATTAAAATATACAGAAATAATAGCTTTATGATATTTTTTTATTATTATTATCACTTTTCACAATCATTGATAATAACAATGAAATATATATTTAATATAAATACTAATATATATTATATCTATATAATATATATATATATATATAATAAATACTAATATAAAAAATAAAAAAAATATATTCAGAATTATATGGGTGGAGTATTATTTGTATAAGGTCTTTTTCAACTAATATAAGATAATATAATATCTAAGAAATATAGGGATATTTAATGCATGATAAAATTATTATTATTTATTATATATATTTAATTTTTATTATATATATTAAAGATATAAACATTAAATAAGATCTATATTACAAATATTAAAAGGTACCTATAGTCATATGGTTACTGGTTAATGCATTAATAATTAAGCATTGATATAACATTCTTTGTTATTAAGTAGCCATTTTAATACACAAATATATTAAATTACATTTGAAAAACAAAAATAATTGATTGTCATTGATTATCTTGTAAGTTACACATACTTTTTTGTGTTATATATTATAATTAAGATGTACATTAATCAATTGTAATGTATAATTTATTAACTCTAAAAAATCAAAAAAATGGTTAAAACATCAAACATATTAATTAATAAACAAATTATATGAAAAACATTCTCAAATAGTAAATGGTACTTCATGGTCACAAAAATATTGTTTACACGAAGAACGTGTATAAGTATCGTTCATAATTATTACTATTCATATGTACTGTAAAGAGTCATATAATAATTTTATAATTATAGTGCAAAAAGATGTATTCTATGATGTATTTTAAAATAATAAAATTAATAGTTTAATTTGAGTGTTATTTGTATATCTCAGCCATGTAATTATTATATTGAAATACACATTACATTTAAAAATTATATTTTAATTTTTAAATAATTTTGTTAAAAGCAAACATTTATACATAATAGAATTGAAATTTTGGGTGTTTATCAATCAGGTGAAATACAAATTATTACTTAAAAGATTGTTTTAGTCTTAAGTAGTGTTATTAAGATGTTTACACATTCAAAAATTGTTGAATGTTTATTGATAATAAATAATATTTTTTAATGTACAAAATTCTGTTAAACTGTAGTTTAAGGACAATATTGAAATTGGTTAAATTATTGACATATCGCATTTATTTTTAACCAAACTTTGATACATATTTCAAGTATCCCATTTGTTAAGATTACTTTATTATATAAAATATTTATACATTTTTGGAATTTTTCCTTTATATGCTATTACTTTTTTCACAACCAAATTCATTTTTTTCTGTCAACTATGGTTTTACTCAGAATTCTTTCACAGTGGTAAAATACAGAAAGCTATATTTTCAAATGAAATGTTTCAATAATATTCAGAAAAAATACTAATGAAATTCATATTTCTGTTTTAAGTACAATACATGATTATACTTATATAAAGCGTATAATATTTATTTAATTATTTTGAAGTTTTTAAATTTTCCATTTGTTCTTTAGAGTTGGTAATTTTCATTCCATTATTCATTTCTTTAATCATTTCAAATTTTTGTCTGAATTTGTCTTTTAATAAATTCATGACGTGCAACTGTCTTTCAAAATAATTTTGTTTGCAATATTTGTATGCTAAGTCTTGTAATTCATAATCGTAATAAACTAGACTTATTTTGAAAATTGTAATAACATTTGTTTGATTTATAAGATTTTTAATATTTTGGCGACAATCTTTAACCAGTTGTTTCATTTCATATCTCATAGCAGCATCATAAACGTCCATGCACAATTCTATATTATCCAAGTTTAACAACAAATTTGTGTACATATAATGAACCATAATTGCAAAAATTCGTGTCGGTATGTCGTGAAGATATAAAATTTGATCTTTTATTCTGTCTTCATTTAATATTCGATTAAATGCTGCGCTATTTTTTGAAAGAATTGCCTTGTGCGCCATTACTTTATTATTTGCATTTCCATTTAATATAATGCAAATATCAGGATTTTTATCTTTCGCTACAACGTATGTTTGTAGTAAAGAACACAAATTAGAATCTTCTTGGTTGTCCATATTCGCTATTTGTCGTTTCACCTTACAATTTTTTAGTACCTTCCTTCCTGCTGTTTTCATTTTCTCTTAATGTAAGCAAGTAAAAACTATAAAATAAAAATATTTTTTCAAAAGCCATTATCAAAACTTGCAACTTCATATATATAAAAATCTATTTCGTAATTGTACATTTCGAGTTTTCAAACACTGATTATTAAATACAAAATATTTGTTATAAAAATACATGTATAGAGTTTCAAATGCTCAATTACCAATAAGTATTACCAAGTGAAAAATTGTGCAAACTCAAATTTGTTCAGAATTTGAATATACGTTAATATTTATATTTATTTAATTTAACAGCGATTAAAGGATATACTGTTTTTATTCTTATAATTGAAAAAATAGAATAATGTTTGACCAGAGTTAAATATTTCAATATCACGTTTGTAATTTAATAATACTAAAAATGTATAACCAAACGTATTAAAATATTTAAAATAAAAAAATTTAATTTATGAACGAGTGTATCACGAAATTCAAGATCTTGGTATTTTTAAAATTTTGAATACTTTATAGAGACTTTATTGCTTAATATTATATTGAGTAAAACTGATGGAAAGGTGCTTTTAACTGCAAATTTGTGAAGTGATTGATGTAGTCTTTTATTATAAAATAATTTTATTATAAAAATTTTATTATAAAATATTTATTTTGGTTTTTACGTTAAAATTATTATCATTGATATTATTATTGCTGTTGTTAGTGTTTTTTTTTTTTTTTTTTTATAACATAAGGTTTTCTTTTATAATATCTTGTGTTAACGAAAATAAATATTTTGAATATATTATATTTTCACTTAATAACTTACGTAGTTCTTATCATTAAACGGCTTTCAGAACTATGTTCATAATTTTCTTAATTGAAGGAGAAATTTCAATGATAAGTTGGAGTATTTTATTTTATAAACTAAATAATTTTAAAAATCAGACTTTTTTAACTCATTTTTATATATTAGGAGAAATTCATTGATCAACAAAAATCTATATAATTTATTATTGAAATTATTGAATGCATTGCTTAATTACCTTTAATAATGAAGTTCTACTATTAAAGTAGATCTTTTCGAGATTGTTTGTAATTATTATATTTAATAACATTATTATATTTTACGATTATACTATTAATATTCTAATAATTAAATACAAGATTTTTGAATTTTGATAAAAATCATTAATTTAAAATTACGCGTAATCATTGCGTATGTAATTTTACGCATTACGCAAAAAGTGTCTTGCGTGATTATAATATTTTATTTATAATGTTCACTATTAACTTTATAATTTTAACGTGAGATTTATTATTCCATGTGATTTAATCACGAAAAATGTGGTAAAATCGCCTCATTTTTCATTGCAAATAAGCTGTTGGGTATAGATCACTGTATAAATATATAAATTTGTTTTACATGTTAATATTATTAAATGTGTCAATTATTTCGAAAATAAAATATATGTACTTACTTAAAACTTATTGAAGTTCTAGTCTATTTATAAATAGTGAATTGTTTAATTAAAGAATTAGGGTTTAATAATTGTTTAAATTAAATGCGAATATTATGTATGAAGTTTTCATACACCTGAATGAAAAAATGTTTATGATTCTGAAACAGTAAAAGCACAAATTTTATGTACCATAATGACATTCTTAATTGACTGTAAATATTTGGAAATATAAGAAGTATTACAATTAAATATTTATCTTTTGCTCGTAATATTCAAATGATAAATTTACTTATAAAACAAAGACAGTGTATATTTTATCAATCTTTCATGCGACAATGTTTAAATATATTTTATGATATAATTTAACTACACAAAACTATTACTTACTTAAAATTAAATATATTTATATCATTAAATTTTTGTATATTTTAGGATTATCATATTTTTATTTGTTTTGTGTAAGATACAATTGTTTTCATTATTATTTCAGTATAATTTGTGACTTAAATATAAGATGGTTTGTATATAATTAACTTCATACTAAACTTCCAGTATAACTTTACCTTTTCTTTTTGTTTTGACTGTCAACGAGTATAGAAATATACTACTTTATAAAGATTATACTGAAGAAATAAGTAGGCACGTGACAGTACACGATAACTCTGTTTCTGAAATTTCGTAACGCTGTAAACTATTAAAATGTAATATTTTTAAAGTTGTTCATATTGGTATTGAAAAATTGCAGTTTTTTAAAGGATGACGTACTAATAGAAAAGAAATGTTGCAGATAACTTTGCTTTAATGATATTTAAATATTATACAAATTAAAAAGATTTATATTCAAATTTATATTTAAATAACAATGATTTATAATTTATTTCTATATTAAAAAGATAAAGTTGAAATGAAGTTGAATAAAAAGAAGTCAAATATAATATATAAATTAGATTATAATTAATCTAAAATGTGTGATTTGAGTAAATGAAATAACAATTGTTTTCAATAAAAGGATATGCTTTTTATTTACAATGGAACTTGACAAAGGTGTATAAATTACTAAATGTAATTTATAATTGTGAATAAAAAAAGTATATGACTGAAATTAGTACAGGTCTGTAGAAGTTCGATTACTGGGATTCATTAAACAAGTCATAAAAAATGTCCAATTAGAACAACCATTAAAAAATGATGTTAAAATAAATATGTTTAAGAACTAACTAAACTTTAGTAATGCGTCCCAAATTATTAACATACTAAAACAACATTAATATAATAAGTATTTAACAATAAAATATATATATATATAAAAAAAAACATGTTTATACGATTAACAACTTTTTTCAATTCGATATTTTTTACCGAACGACACACGACATTTTCGTACAGATTTGATTTAATACAAAATGTCACTTATAATAAAAAGTACCATACAAAGTGAATACAAATGCAATAAAAATACAAAAATGTCCTTTCAATTAGTTGAACAAATAAATCTAATCTGTAGTTTAACATCAAGTCTGGTTGAAGCTCGAATTACATATCTTCTAATCCTAATTTGTGTGACTCGCTATCTCATATGTATCTTCGATAGTAGAATTGTTTATGAGAATGAATATATCATAATAAATTATGAAATATCATAAAAACTATCCTCGCGTGATATCTTATCTCGGCAGCTATGACTATCTAATTTGTTATTATACAAATCCTATCTAATTTTTCGTTGCACGATCACATCTGGTACAAAATTAAGATGTTTCCGCTATGAAACGAAGCGTAGAAAACGATGGGCTGGTTGAAATTCGTTTTTTTTTCTCATTTATTTTTCAGAATTTAAAATTAATAGGCTGATATTTATTTTTTACATACTAAGGGCACTCCATCTTCGTCTTGACCAATTTCTAGATATTCAGTTGGCGAGTAGTTGAAGAGAATAAAGTCATACCTAAAAATTATTTTTGATTAATTTTCTCATTTTTGCACTTAAAAATGGAATGAAAACAAAGAAATCACATATTTTAATAAACTAAAATATTAATATTTCAGATGGTAAAAGTTGTTATCATTGTAACATCTGTTTGTAAATGCAATGATTAATTTCATTATTTAAGATAATAATTTTTGATTAGTAAAAATTTATCCGTACTGTTTTAACTAATTTAGTTATTATTAATTTTAATTTCCCCCCTGAAATAAATATAATTACCTGAACATTTTGTACAATTCAAGAATCTGTGACTTTGTGAGTTGAGAATAATAATTTTTTATCACGTCTTTAGTTTGAACACCTCGCGTTGGGTTTTTCCATTCTGGTTTGATAATATGACCCACACCCGCTTGACGTATGAGGTAATTCTGGTCATCCTACAACACATTTGGGAGTGTCATTATTTATGACAAATGAACCGTTGAATAAGGGGTGGTATCGTTATGACCATTTTACAATTCCATACATGAATTGATGGAATTACATATTGCAGAATCTAGACGTTTACTTAAATTCAGTTTAATACATTACATTAATTGAGGAAAATAAAAATTAATAGAAACAATCAAATTTACATTAAATATTTCATTATAAATTACTTGAAAATAATACATTTCGTTTATTAAAAGTAAAATCGTGACATCTAATCATACAAAATAAGATGAATTAGTATACAATTTGAGAGTTATTAACATTGATATTAAAATTGTAATATGAAAAAAATATATTGAAAAGAAAAATAAATTGTGTAATCAATAAGTAATGTGAAGCAAGTCAAGATAATTATAATTAAGATAACTGAAAAAATATAATTAATGTTTATAAAAAATTAACAAGCATGTAAGCATAAAAAGTAACTGAATGATTACTTCTATTTTAATGCACTTAATAATGAAATGATTAAATACCATGTTTGTTTGTTCTTTCATATATTTATGCTGTTGAATATTATATATATACATATGTATTTTTTTTATAATTTATTCATACGCTAATTTAATGAAGACATAGTATATACGGTATTTAAATATTTATATGATTACGGAATTGTAAATGTAGAGACAATTGCATGTTAAACTGTTTAGTTCGTAGTATAAACAGATATCTCTCATACGTGTCAAAAGTCAACATTTTTCAGTTATATGAGAATTACTATTTTATTAAGCTTATACGGGAAAAGATGTATCGATATTAAAAATTTGTTCATCAGCATTTTGTAATGTTGATTTAACACAAAATACTCATTTGAATTTAAATGGCGCAATTATAGCATTTTAAAATTAACCGTTTTTTTGTATATTAGCTTGATGTCATATAAATGTTATTTTAGAATGAAAGTGCTATTTCCGTGTGGTTTTACATAAATATTCGTTTGGCGATTTTATTATACGAGATATGAACGTAATATCAACGTGGAAATATTTTACCAGATAAATAGTCAACATTATTGCTTCTTTTCATTATTCAAAGAAAACATAACCAATGTTACTTTTCGTAATATATTTTTGTTCCAATTCTCATCATTATTTTAATTTGTAAAATACCGTATATAACTATTTGATAATTTTTCGATTGAATTATATATGTTACAAGTAGAAATCGATTTGGCCTCGTAAGGAAGCCTCATTTTGAATTAATGTACGAAGTCTGAAAGCTTTTTGATTCATTAAACTTTGAAATAACAGGCTGTCGACTAAACGTCAGATTTCATCAACTACCCTTCACATCGGTTGTTGAATATTGGATTTACATTCATAAACCACATGAAACGTCGGATCCAATGTTCTCAGTTCCCTCTTTTATCTTCGGCATTAATTTTATATACAGTTTGCAATTTTTCATGCGATTTTATATACAGAAAGATAATTTGTTACTGTCTATGTCAAGGTATTCTTAAATGGATTGAATTAAAAAAAAATCTGATTTCAGGAGTTTTCTTTACAAACTTCAGTTGCATGTAAATATTTTTTAAGTAGAAACGGTAGTTCATTCCTCATGACTTTATCCTAAATTGTAGAAAAAAGTAGTTTACAAATTATTTATTTGGTGTACTTACATGTAAAGTTTCAAATTTGGCTATCACATCAAATCGAACTTGACAGGGTGTACAGAAATTTGCAATGGGAGTCCAATGCATATCCAGTTCATTTCCAATTCTCCATTCACATAGAAGCCATCTTACGAATTCCTCAAAAAGTGGATATCTTGGGCCGTGCTTTCCACTTTTCCTATTATCCTAAACAATGGATTTATATATATAATTGTAATTGTTTTGAATTTGTAATTGTTTTGAATTTATAATTGTTTTAAATATATAAAAAATGCATAAATGTAATAAAAATAATAAATAAACAATATTAACTCTGATCTCGTTTTTTTATCGGATTTAAGAAGTAAAAGTTACTTTAAATATATATATTTGTGAAAAGATATCAAATACATGTTAGTATGTGTATTTTTTGAAAACATTATATTATTAACATGATAAAATCATTATATATTGTTAATATACTAGGCGTGTCTAAAGTAAGATACAAAACTTAAAAATGTCAAACATATATTCTCACAAAGAAGTACTATTTATATTAAGAAATACTTTTTTTACACACGACAGTTTACAAAATGCGTTTGTTTAATTAAAAAATGTAGTTAAAAATGTTAATATACAAATAAAATGTAGTTAAAAATGTTAATATAAAAATAAAATGTATTAAAAACATCTCAGGAAATCTACATTTACTGGATTATTTTATTAACGTATAATACAATTTTGAACAATAAATGCTTAGTTTCTTATCTGCATTTATAAGTTTTTGAAAAATTAAAAATGGTTTTCAAAATGATAGTGATAAGTGATATGATAAGTGATAAAAATGTTCAAAAATGGCATTATATCTTTCGTGCTATTTACAATATTTATAATAAATTTTGGTATTTAATTTACTGTTAGATTTTATCTAATAACTGAAGTAGTTTTTCAAAACTGTAGGAAAAAATCATTCTTAAATTGCAATAATGCTATAAATTACATATTTGAAAGTTTCCAATACCAATGAAAAATACATAAACCATAAAAAATTAAAGGATTAAAAACTGTGCAAAAATGAAATAATTTTATTCATTTTTCATTAGTTTCGTTCAATAATCATTTTGAAAAGTAATTATTATTAAAAAGTTCGAACATTCAGTATGCTGAGATGTTTGAACTTTTGAACTTCACCGATCAACCATAAAACAAAATCATTTGTTTAAAAAAGAGCACAGTAGATAATAATTCACTTATGTTTACAATATTTTATTATTGAAATTTGAATTATCTTTTAACTTTATATTTTTATTAATTCAGTAATAACTCAAACACACGGAAAACGTTTACATATAATTAACAAATTCATTTACATAACACATGTCAATAAGATTGCGATTGTGAAAGATTTATCAAAATGTTGCGAAATTAATTTTTTTGTTAGAATTTAATTTACTCCAGGAGTCTAATATTTTTGAGATTTACTCGCGTATATGCGGATCTCACGAATTGTGCGATGAAATATGTCGTCGAATACAAGAATTTCAAAGCATTTGTCAGCAAAATCCGTCTCGTTATTCACATCCGAATGTGTGGCTTCATAAATTCATTATAATAATTTTACCTTAACACGAAATTGTGATACGATGTGCATGCCGAGTTTGCTGTGAAAGGTGTGTGGTAAACTTTGCTCGAGCTTGTTTCTGTAAGCGCTGAGCAAACGTTCAAAGGGATGCCTCACAATCAAAAAGCTAATGCTATCATTTAGGAACTTGGCGAGCTCTTCCGCAGTCGGTCTTGGGTACCTTTGTCTCGCCAAAGATACAGGCACTGCTTTTGATGCCTTAAGAAACTGCGGGCTGTACCTGAATGCACAGAATATACACGTATATTCGCTGGATATGATGTATTAAAAACATTTTTAGTAGTTTAGTAGAAAGTACAAAGTAAGGTGGTATACAATTTATTAAAAGGTCTTATTTAATTTTTATTGCTGCAGTCGCAAACATCTAAATTTAACTTAAGAAGAATACAGTTTGAGCGTATGCAGAAATGACATTACTTTATATTACAGTAATAAGACTTTCTTTAAAATAGTACTTTTCTGTTTATTTTTAATTTGTTTTTATATGCTTTTTATTTGCTATTGAAAGTATCGCTATTATAAAGCTATGAAATAATTACATATTTAACAAGATATAACAGTAAGAAATAATATTACAAGTGCTATTTATCTCTCTTTTATTTGCCTAATTAGAATATATTATTGTTAAATCAATTATCTATTTGTTATATATAACAAATCTCATTAGTAAATTTTATTAGAAAATGATCGTGCGAAAAGAAACGATTTTAATAATCGATTAATTGCAACCGTGATATTAGTTTACCCTGCAAGTAAATTAAAGTTGTACATCCATGATGTGGAAGCTGCTTTGAAGACATTGCACCAGATCAAATGGTAATCTCTATTTACAAGGAATTCCCAAGCGTTAGGTCTATGAAGCGAATCATTCCCAGGACGATCCAATCCTTCTTGCGCACATTTTTCTGATAAAAACTTCCGCCTTCCTGCCAAACGGATCTCCGT